>JAKUCB010000015.1:0-228266 GCA_030563345.1 Diutina scorzettiae
GCCACCCCTCAAATGTCAGCGTCCAGAAATTAACACGTTACCTGCATATGTCTGCATGAACCTACATAAGTCTGCATGATTAGACTCCAATAAATATGAGAAAAAAAAAAAAAAAAACAATTATACAAGGTTCCGTAGTCTAGTTGGTTATGGCGTATCCTTAACACGGATAAGGTCCCCGGATCGAGCCCGGGCGGAATCATTTTTAAAAATTAGTTTTTTTGTGTCCTTAAGAAAGGATATTTCATTGATGGTTTGAAATCGCCGATCCATGTCATATGCTTATACATGTTTCAGAATATTTATTTCTTTGCTTCTGAATCTTTCTTTCTGGACATGAACGATATATGTGCGACTAAAAAAACTTATGCGTCAGAGACCGAGTGCTTGACGAGATATATTACAAACAAACGGAGCCAATTACCACAGGTTGTTCAATAATTTCATTTTTTGTGAGAATCAAAAATGAAAGTTTTAGACCGACCTGGAATCCGCGTTGTCCAAACAATCTAGTGATGAAGTGTCCACAAGGCCACGATATTAGAAGGGTTGTCTAAACCATATGTTTAGTACCGGAAACCCTATACTGTTATTCGATTATAAGAAGAAGTATTTTAGAAAGTTCCTTGCTAGAGGAAAGCAACTCCTAAGCTACACCCGTAGATTGGAATAGCTTCATGGAAAAGAATAACAATGCCGCCATCTATTCCCAAAAAAACATGTACGGAAAGTTAGCTAAGATAAACCTTTACCCAAGTATTTTAAAGCCAGAAAAAAAGGTTGTCAACTTCACCTTTGCGTGAAGGAAGGTGTCATGGTTCAATAATGATACGACAAGACTCAAGAGATAGCAGACCGAAATTTTCGTGAAGGAAATCAAAAAGGTCTTACCCGGATTCGAACCGGGGTTGTTTGGATCAAAACCAAAAGTGATAACCACTACACTATAAAACCGCCAGGAAAACTCCTCTGTAGTTTACGAACCTGAATTGCTGAATAGAAACATGGAGAAAAAAAGTGAATTTTTTTTTGGTAATCATGCAGAGGATTGCATGATATATCCATACCTGTCAGAGATCCAGTGTCAAATGAAATACGCACATCGAATTGGAAGAACCATTACCCATAGTCAGCATACTGGCTCTACATGAGGAATGAGGACAATAGGTCATAGAGGAATGATGAATCTGGGAAGTGAGTCGGAGGGTTCGGAAGCTGTCAGAGATCCAGTGTCAAATGAGGTATTCAATTCCAATCGGAGAACTATTCTTCTCAGGCAGCACATTGACACTATATGGCGACAATAAGTCATAAAGAAACAATGAAGTGGGGATATAAGCGCCGAGACTTACAAAGCGTTCAGAGTGTACACAAGACTTTAGGGACCGCTTCAAATTGACAATAGAAAAAATATATATTTGCTAACTGAAAAACCGTCCGGTTTTTCTAAATGAAAAGAACAAAGAGTATTATGGAAGATCACGTGAAAGCTGATCTAGGAGATACCTCAATTGACTGGGAGAGATTCCGTGAGGAGCTCGACGATGCCACACAGGACCCCCAAGAAAGGGCCAAGGCGAACTTAGTGAAAAAGGCCATTGCTCAATTCTTAGGAGAGCCAAACACTGTTGTGTATTTTCTTTTATACTTAACTCTTCAGCGTACAATTTTCAGACCCCTGGTCGATATAGTTTGGCCCTTAAATAAAGTTAAACCAAGAATTCACGTTCCTTCTGCTGGTGGGTACACCCTTGGTTGTCAGAATTACATTGAAACGCCTTGGTATAGTCGATATGCATCTAAGTATTTAAGTAAACATATTTAACATCACCTAAGTTTTCCCCGCACTACAGTTCCTTATTCATGTCTATATATCAATATAGTTAGCAAATAAACAGATTATCATTGTTGGCGCAAATGGTTTAGTGGTAAAATCCAACGTTGCCATCGTTGGGCCCCCGGTTCGATTCCGGGTTTGCGCAGTATTTTTGGTGTCACAAAAACCTCCAGCGAGTTTTCAGAGTGTTAGTGTTAGGAATATGTGTTAGGAATATGGTAACATACGCTTACTAAGCTCTGACGTGCCCTTACATGTGACTGATGTTCTCGTGTAGTTCCCCCTCATTCCGAAGGTAATGCGTATGTATCAACACCTGATTTGGTGGAGCTCGGATAACCACCCGGTGCTACATCCGAACACCACTAGATAAGCTGTATATCTCCCTACTTATGAATTACACAATTATAGGTTGAAACCCTAACAGAGTATGATGTTATTTGTGAGATTATCGTAATTACTCATTATTTACATTTTTGATTTCACGTCAGCATTTTGAGATCCAGAGATGTCGTGCTCCGATGTGCTCGTCTGATGTACATCCGAACTCCACCATTTTCCTAAATAAGCCGTATGGCCCTCTACTTACAATTTACACAATTATTGGTTGAAACCCTAACAATCTGGCTATTAGCTGTTAGGAATATGAGCCTGGCTTACTAAGATGCTTGCACTATACGAGCTGCCTACCTCGTACCATCTCACCTAGCGCTGACGCTTTTGTGCGTCCTACATACGCATGAAGTTAGACAGCTCCGAGCCGTTGGCCCAATACGATGGCCCGCAAGAGGAACCAACAATGCCGCTTAAGATGCTGTTGGCACATCATCGCCGCAATGCTCGCCCATCGCTTCCCTCGTACTAATTCACACTTAATTAGAGTTGTCAACTTAAACACCGGTTAAAATTCTACAAAAAATAAAAATATGACATCGACGAGATTCGAACTCGCGCATCTTACGATAACAGAAAACCCAACTTGATAGAGGGAAGCTTACGCTTGAGTCTGCCGCCTTAGACCACTCGGCCACAATGCCTTTGTATGGTTAGAAATGTTCGCATTTAGTTATACTTATTAAAATTAGCGAAGAAGAAGAACAAATGAGGAGATGATAAGTTTGTGTGAGACATCAAGTGCCAGATGAAATACGTACTGTCAAAGATCCAGTATCAGAGGAAATGCATTGGAGAAACAACCTCCCACAGTCAGTGTATTAACTTTCAAGAACTTTTTGTCCGGCTCTCCTAAGAAATGAGCAATGGCTTTTTTTTCCGGCTCTCCTAATGTCCGGCTCTCCTAAGAATTGAGCAATGGCCTTTTCCGCTAAGTTCGCCCTGGTCCTTTCTTGGGGGTCCTGTGTGGCATTGTCGAGCTCCTCACGGAATCTCTCCCAGTCAATTGAGGTATCTCCTAGATCAGCTTTCACGTGATCTTCCATAATACTCTTTGTTCTTTTCATTTAGAAAAACCGGACGGTTTTTCAGTTAGCAAATATATATTTTTTCTATTGTCAATTTGAAGCGGTCCCTAAAGTCTTGTGTACACTCTGAACGCTTTGTAAGTCTCGGCGCTTATATCCCCACTTCATTGTTTCTTTATGACTTATTGTCGCCATATAGTGTCAATGTACGCCCTGAGGAGAATAGTTTCTCCAATTGGAAGTGAATACCTCATTTGACACTGGATCTCTGACAAAGAGCAAAAACTCAATTGAACCTAAGGGGATTGAAAAACTATGTATATTGTATTTAAAATGTTGGGGTTACGAATCAGGACAGGGGGCATGCAGCAGCTGCGCTCTCGGGAGGAGCATACTACTCAAGTTGTTCCTTCATGGTAGGACCATGGTAAAGGAATGTGTTACGTTTTCAGTACTAATTATAAATGAATGATGTCAAATCAAAAAAAGTAATGGCCTGTGCTCTTTTCTCGGGGCGCAATATACTTCCAGTAATCTTCTATACCAAATCAAATAATAACCATTAAGTTAAGTGACACTTGTAAAGGCACGTTAGTGTAATTTTTCATATAGTCGAGTAAACTCTAATTAACTGGGATTCGTAGAGGTTAACCTGTACAAGAATTTTCTATGTCAATGGCCGCCTGGCCAGTTCTTAACAAAATGGGGAGTTCCTAGTATGCAATTCCCCATCATAAAAGGTACGGGATTAAGGAACCGGCCTTTCTTGCTTATGTACGCAAATAACATGAGCGAAATTAGGATTGACGACAACCCAGGCAACCTACGTAGTATCGCGGAAGAAATACTCCTGTCCTCGACTGCTTTAGGAAAGAGATGCATGCCAAAGATATATTGGGCACAGTATTTTATTGCTCTGATTTTGTCAGAGACCCAGTGTCAGATGAAATATGCACATTGAACTGGAGAAGCAACCTCCTACAGTCGGTAAACTAAGCTTTGGAGACTACGGAAGCATCATAGTCAGATTCGGATCACGACAACTTCTCCACAGGAAAATACCAGATAAACTAGCTATTTGTTAACTGAAAAACTATCCGGATTTTCTAGTATAAAGAATAAAGAGGTGTAATGGAAGATCACAAGAAACCTAACCCTGAGAATATCTCAATTGATTGGGATAAATTCCGTGCAGAGTTAGACAACCCAAGAAAGACTTAGAGCAGGCTTGGTGAAAAAGGCCATTGCTCAATTCGTAAAAGAGCCGGACAGATTTAAGCGCGATACATGTTTCATTCTAACACTTTGCTCGTTGGCCGAGAAATGAATTTGTAGAAGTGTTGAAATGTTCAACACAAAACGAACGACAAGGTGAAAGAATTTCTAATCTTACCCTTACAATTTGTTTCCAAATTTAGCGCCATTCTGAGTAAAAGGATTTATGGCTATGGAAAGAGCTAGAAAGCAAAAGGTATTATTGTAGTGAGGGATTGTGATAACGGCATTTGTCAACCCTTAAGTCGGCATGATTAGACTCCAATAAATATGAGAAAAATAAACAATCCTTGTAAGTCAGTTTGTCCGAGTGGTTAAGGAGCTTGACTCGAATCAAGTTCGAGCCATCAAGTACTCTCTGAGTGCACAGGTTCGAGTCCTGTAGCTGACGAAACTTTTTGAAATCAAGGTTTTTGTTGCATATTTTCTTTCTAAACCCATCATCAATCTGGTTTCTCTGTTCTTTTTGGTGTCTGTTCTAGTCCGTCGTAGAAGTCTGGATCTTCGCGCTCTCTCATCGCACGATGGCCCCCACATACACCGAAAGAGCTGATGCCCACAATTCGCCGCTAGCCCAGCGGTTGTTCCGGCTTATGGAATCCAAGAAGACTAACTTGTGTGCCCTGGTTGATGTGAACACCACTGTGGAAATGTTGGAGTTGGTTGACAAGTTGGGCCCCTTCATTTGTCTTGTCAAGACCCACATCGACATCATTGACGACTTCACCTATGATGGGACGGTGGTGCCGTTATTAGAACTTGCCAAGAAGCATAACTTCATGATTTTTGAAGACCGGAAGTTTGCTGATATTGGTAACACCGTGAAGCACCAATATAAGGGTGGGGTTTACAAGATTGCTCAGTGGGCCGACATTACTAATGCCCATGGTGTCACAGGTGCTGGTATTGTGAAGGGGCTCAAGGAAGCTGCCCAAGAAACTACCGCAGAACCTCGGGGTTTGTTGATGTTGGCGGAATTACTGTCGAAGGGGTCGATTGCCTACGGCGAATACACCGAAAAAACCATTGAAATTGCCGAAAGTGACAAGGAATTCTGCATTGGATTTATTGCCCAGCGCAAGGTAGAAAAGCCAGGTTTCGACTGGATCATCATGACTCCTGGGGTCGGGTTGGACGATAAGGGCGATGCACTTGGCCAACAATACCGCACTGTTGATGAAGTGGTTTCCACTGGTACCGATATTATTATCGTTGGTCGTGGTTTGTTTGGAAAGGGTCGGGACCCTCTTGTTGAAGGACAACGGTACCGAGAAGCTGGTTGGAAGGCGTACCAGAAGAGGTGCGAATAAATAAGTTAAATATATACATAGCAATGTTAGGCTCCTAAAACGTACTCTTCTTCCAATGTGTCTGCTAACTTTGTTCTCATGATTTCAAACACAAGCAATCCTATGGAGGTGGCAGGCACAGTGGTAAGGGCGTTGCGGACAAACCCCTTGTACATGAACTTGAACCATGTCAAATTCAGTTTTGAATGCATTCGCTTGACTTGGTTAAATGTGTCCACATACAGGTTATAATACAAGGTAAAGAAGGGTTTATGGCCCTGGTGCTTTGACACGTTATAAATATCAAGCGCCTCTAACCGCAGCAAATGCACTTTTTGGAGCTTGGTGATGGGGTATTGGATCCCCAAAAGCGAGAACGCCGCCAGTGCCCCCGCTAATAATGTAAACAGCACGCGTAATATTCGTGCCAGTCTCTTTTTCTCCAATTGGACAATTCGAGGGTCTAGTTTTGGTTCATCTTGGGGCCACCAAGTGAAGCGTCTTCGTAAATCATCCCACAGTTGATCCCACCAAATAATCATATTTCGGGTGAGATGGTACCCACTGGTTTTGATAGTTTCGAAGGTGCTAAAATAAAAGGCGAACCCAAACAGTTCCTTGATCAAGGAAAACAGGTAACCAGCAAAAACCCCAACCAAACCCACCTCTTTTAGTTTAGAGAGGCCATAAACCCATAAATTTTGGTGCTTCCCACTAAGCAATTCTGCGGTTGATGAACGAGTGTAAATCGCATCGATGGGAGCCGCTGCCAACGATTGTGCCACCCCAGCGAGAAACCCGGCCCGCCAGGTATCAAGGGGGGAATATACAATAGACGCCGTAGGAGGACGAGGATCAAGCCGCTCTAAAGTGGTAAGATAGGTCACATATAAAATAAGGCCAGTAGCAGAGTTGGCTAAAAGAGGTGGCAACACCTTTTCTGGGATGAATCGCCACCCTTCCCGTTTCCAAACCGAGACAATAATTCCCAATGAGGAATGGGTACGGAATTTATACGGCTTGTCCAACATCCCCGTATACTGATTAGCCAATTGTCGAACATAGGCGAGGTAGTCAAAACGCAGTGGGCGAAATAGCTTGACTGGGGTACGTAAATATAGTGTTTGAAGCTGGTATACAAGTGCACGTATACCTGCGGTCGAGGCTGATACCGCTTGGTTGGCTTTCAGCACTTTCGGGCCCATGCCCTGGTCATCCTCAGATGAACCCATGTGCGCGGTAAAAAGCGAGATCAGTGGTTGATGAGTGGCCACTGTTTGGGGGTGCAAGCAAATCGAAGCAATTGAAAATGGGTTCAAAATTGATAGGTTATAATTTGTGTTTCACAGGCTTATTGATAACAAAGTCCATGCCGATTTTTTCTCAAAATACAAGTGTTATCTGTTGAGCATATGACCAGCACTCTATTATTGTTCGAGGTTTTTCATTTGTCATCTATTATATTTTATTCCCGTAAAACTTGTCCCTGTTTATCATTGACAAGAGAGTTGTTATCGTACTCAGCCGTCCTCACTCGCACCGAAAATATTGTCCTCCTGTCAAATATGAATTTACTTAAGATCTTAGATGGTACCCCAGAGCCACCGATTATCGATCTACATTTATCCAAAATCAATGATTGCGGAGACTATGCCCTTCCCACCCCTATGTACGACTTCCAGAAGGAGTTGACCGACCAAATTGTCTCTCTTCATTACCCCGACATTTTGAAATACTGTGAGCTTGGGGACTCGCGGGATATCATAGTCAAGCTGTTGGAAATTTGTATCGACAATTGCATGGCGGTGTCTACCCATCCTTATCTACTTATTGACCACTACATGCCAAAAAATTTATTTGTTCGGGATATGCCCGCTAAACTCGCCGAGACCAGTGGAAAGTTTAACGTACTTAAAGACTTGATCAATGTTATCATTTATTCCAACCAAGGGGGTGGCAAGAAACACATCGCTTTGCTAATGAATAACCACCAGCGGCAGTTTGACCTTGTTGAGGCGCTTTTGGTTGGAGGATGTTCGAGCAACAAATGCGTTAAACGGTACCTCGGCAATCCCAATAAGAACAATAAGCAACTGAATGCAACCCAGACATTTATCCATTTGCTACCCTGCGACGGTGCTGTCACTCGTGAGTCGGAGGCACTTAAACAAATCAGATTCGATACGCTAATTGTGTTTGACAGCCATGTCGATACAGAACATACATTTGTCAAGCAATTACGTCTGCAAAATCGACGTGGGGATGCGGTAATGATACGATTGGTACCCATGCGCACCATCGAACATGTTCAGCGATACTATGAAAAGCCCGACCCCGCAGACGATAAGGACAAGTTATACCGGTTGATACTGTCGATTGTATGTTTGCGGGATCATATCGGCACTTTGCCTCCCGATATTGTCCCCATTTACAATCAACGACTCAACTATCTTGGCCAGCCATTTTTCAGTGAAGTTTTCCAAGCACTGGGGAGACTCACAAGTTTCCCAGAATGGCCCCTTCCAGATTTACCAGCAATCCCAAAATTTTCTTGTCTGGATGTTGAGCTGTCACTTCTTACCGAAGTCCATTTTCACTATACTCCATACGATAATGCCGGTGAAGGCGAAGAAGATTCAGCTCTGGGGCTGGTACCCACTTACTATGAAACCAAACGGTTACAGCTGGACTATGTCACTAACCCTTTGAAAAATGATTATGATAAATTAATCGGTATTCATCTGAATGCAAGCGCGGGTCACGGAACAGACAATACCAAGTTCACTCCTAACTTGTTGACACATAAGCTTGTACTTCAACTTAATAACTCGATTAATCTGTGGCAGGCTGTGTCAAATGAGATGAAGGTGTACGAGCACTATTCCAGTGAAGATCACCAAGCATTAGTAGGTCGAAGACAGCGGGAGCTACACAAGACATTGGCAGCCATCAATCAGGACATCGATCATGCCGAATCGCGTTTGACAATTGCCAATAAAAAGCTGGCACAAAGACAGGAGGATATTGACAGGTTTAAGGAGGGGATCAAGGTGGATGCAACTGCCGTTGGTCAATTTCTCGAGGAACTTGATCAGCATCTAATTCAACAGAATGAAGCACTAAAAAAACTAGTTGTTGAAGAGAATCTAGATATGGAAAGTCCAAAAGGGACGGTTGAAAAGCCAAGCGAAGATGTCAAAGCCCTCGAGAGCAATGCCAACGTGAAGCCTGAAAAAGGTAATCTGGTGGAACCGACTGAAGTGGTGAAGGAAAAGGAGAGTAATCTGAAGGAAGTGTTCAAGGGGGAAACTAAAGATCTTTCGGAGGTAAAGGTCGAAGCTGTGGATTCTACTTTTGCGGATTCATCTCCGAAGGAAGTCATGGTTCAAGACAAAGCTGAAGTGAAGATCGACGAGAAAGCCGAAAAGAGCGTTAAAGAGGACTTTGAAAATAACGTTGTTGAGAAAGCTGATGTGAAGGCTGTAGATCCGGTTGAAGTAAAGGTTGAAGAACTGTTGAAAGAAATTGCTAAGGAAACGGTCCAGGAAATGGTTCAGGAAATGGTTGAAGAAACGGTTGAAGAAACGGTTGAAGAAACGGTTGAAGAAAAGTTTCAAGAGAAGGCTGAAGAGAAGGCCGAGGAAAAGGCCGTTGAGAAGATTACGGAAGAGACTATTGAAACTCACAATGAGAGGTACGAAAAAACACCAGAAAACCAATCTACACAATCGCAAGAAAAAGATATTTTCCCGAACCCAAACAAAATAACCGAAGTTTTGGGTGGCGACAAAAATATTTCCGAAAAGTCACGTCAATCGGTGGAATCTGCTGATGCGATCACGAATGAAGTAGACAATGTTATTGCTGTTGATAAAGTTGCGCCAATGGACGTTGATGTGGATCCTACAACGGAAGCTCTAACAAACGAAACGAGAAAGCCGCTTAACAACACCTACCGTGACACATTTGCCGAATTTTACGCCAACCAATTAAAAATTTGGGAGCTCGAAACTAAAGCCAAAGAGGTTCGAGAACGAATCAATGCCAGGCGTGAGGAAAAGCTTTACATCGCCAAGGAAGTGGCAAACTGTAAACAATCTATCACTGATTCTACCGCTGAAAATACCTTGGTCATGGAAGCTATCGGCCAGCGGAAGCGGAAGCTTGAACAAATTGTTACCGCCGAAGCTGAAGAACGAATGCGGTTTGTGGAAGCACACAACAAGGTTCAACTAGATATTCGAGATGAGAAAACTACCAACGACGAATTACGCCTCCAGTTGGCAGAATCGTTGCGGTTTCTTCGCAGCACTCCTTATCTCAAGAAGAGAAAGGGGCGCACTCCAAATAAGGCTTAAATAAATCACGTGACACTCAAGTAGTACAATTTCGCGCTTTGCACTGTAGTAACGTAATGCAACTCGATGAATTATCCCGGGTGGTGAATAATATCCCCCCAGTTACTAGGTTTTTCACCATTTGCAGTGTGCTAGTATGTGGGCTAGTTGGTTTGGGCATGGTCGATCCTCTGCTCCTATTGTGCAACGAGTCCACGTTTGCCTCTCACTGGTATCGGGTGCAACTCAAGTGGCAATATAACAAGGGGTGGGAAGAAATTTTGAAGGCGTTAGGGCAGTTTTTATTCCAAGGATATCGATGTATTACGGCGTTTTTTATTCCTGTTGGTGTGGTGAATCGCAAGCCGGTATCGACTGTGAGTGATATCTACTTTTTCTATAACTTCGCCAACCATATCGAAAGTTACCAAGGGAAGTTCAAGCGCAATTTTCCTGATTGCTTATGGTTTACCCTCTTGCTGGGGACGGTGATTGTGCTTTCGACGTTTGTTGTTGAATACTTTTCACCCAGTTTTAATCCTATGCACCATGAAATGATGCTTTCTTGTATCACCTATATCTGGCTGAGATTTGCCAAGAACAGCATTATTAACTTCTTTGGCATAGTTCCTATTAAAGGCTATTACTTGCCTTTGTTTAACCTCTTTTTCAAAATGTTGGAGGGGAAACACGCAGTTATGGATACCTTGCTTGGTATTTGGGGTGGCTATGTTTACCTTTGTTTGCAACTGCAAACGATGCCGTTTTACAATTTGATTCCGGGCAGTTATGGCCAAAGTCAGCGGCCGGTTCGCAGAGTTGGGTCGGCTTCTTCATCGATTGACCTCATCGGTGATTCCATCTACGACAGGGGTTATATTCCGGCGCCGTCGTTTTTGTACAGATGGTTGAAATGGCCAGGCTCGACTCCTCCAAGACAAACTGCATTTACCCGTGTTTCACAACCGCCTATTTATCAGGCCGAAGAGGAAAAACCGTCGGCGTTTGCCCTGGGGGCCTCCCATGGTGCGTTTCAAGGTAAGGGCCATCGGTTGGGTGGTAATTAATCTATAAGGCTAGTGAATATGAAACATACATCAAACAGGAACGAACAGTAGCATCATTTTCGCTATATCCAATCAAAGATTAATCACTCTTTTTACTTTTAGCTGTATCTGTCTCTATGTCTTTCAGGCATCTATATCTTGGCCCACAGACGTTTCGATGTATTTCCTTAGTTTCTTTTTCTAAAATCATAGAGAAGATTCATCAAGATCCATTCGCTACATTAACATGACAATGATCGGCCTAATGGATTAGTGTGGTAGACATCCAATAATAACCAAATTGCTTTGAAAGGGTTTTCTTTTCTCGATCATATCATTTATGCCATTGGAAACTAGTGAATCATAAAAGCTTAAGGCCATACTAGACCATTGATTGACCTCTAACTACCGAATAAAAATTCATTGGTCTACAGCGTACCTACCTTGAAGCAATGTGACTTTCTATGATTTGATTCTAGTAGAAGACTATAGAGCCACATGGAAATTCTCAGAATAACAAAACGTGTTGATTTTTTTTTTCCATAGTGGGCGTCGGTAGAACCTTCTAGAAGTTCCAACCCCTTCTAAAAAACTTCGTCAAACTTCGATATTGAAAGAAACGTTGTATCAATAGACAGTTTTGGAATGATTAGGAACCCCATAGATCCCACCTACTCCTCGATATCACCAGATACTGCTTGACGCAAATTTTGGCTGTGCATGTAGCAATGAAGCATGGGCCCAGATTTGAGTAAACAAAAGGAATATTCAACAGGAAAAGTGGTCATAGAAGCCCCTAATGAAAATATACCCATTGACCTTGCCACCAACAAGTTTCCTGCTCTACCGATGGATCCGGACGGGGTGGTTGCCACCTTCGAGGTGCGGCAATGGTTATGAGCTCGCCACACGCACCGACCTGAAAAATTCCAGTATAAAAGGGACTGCCACCCCCAACAACGATCACCATCTACAATGCCAGAAAAAGTTGAAACCCATGAGTTTACGGCTGAAATCAGTCAGTTGATGTCTCTCATCATCAACACTGTTTACTCCAACAAGGAAATCTTCTTGCGGGAATTGATCTCCAACGCCTCGGATGCCTTGGACAAGATTCGGTACGAAGCCCTTTCCGACCCCTCTAAGTTGGAATCGGAACCCGAATTGTTCATCCGTATTACCCCCAAGCCTGAAGGTAAGGTTTTGGAAATCCGTGATTCCGGTATCGGTATGACCAAGGCTGACTTGGTCAACAACTTGGGTACCATTGCCAAGTCCGGTACCAAGTCTTTTATGGAAGCCCTCTCTGCCGGTGCTGACGTGTCGATGATTGGTCAATTCGGTGTTGGTTTCTACTCGCTTTTCCTTGTTGCCGACCATGTGCAAGTTATCTCCAAGCACAACGACGACGAACAATACATTTGGGAATCCAACGCTGGTGGTAAGTTCACCGTTACTCTTGATGAAGTTAACGAAAGAATTGGCCGTGGTACTATCCTCAGATTGTTCTTGAAGGACGATCAACTCGAATACCTTGAAGAAAAGAGAATCAAGGAAGTTGTCAAGAAGCACTCCGAATTCGTTTCTTACCCTATTCAATTGGTTGTCACCAAGGAAGTTGAAAAGGAAGCTCCTGCTGAAGAACAAGAAGAAGCCTCTGACGACAAGAAGCCCAAGTTGGAAGAAATCAAGGATGACGAAGAAGAAGAAAAGAAGGAAAAGAAGATGATCAAGGAAACCGTCACCGAAACTGAAGAATTGAACAAGACCAAGCCTTTGTGGACCCGGAACCCTTCGGATGTCACCCAGGACGAGTACAATGCTTTCTACAAGCTGATCTCGAACGACTGGGAAGACCCCTTGGCTGTCAAGCACTTCTCTGTTGAAGGTCAATTGGAATTCCGTGCCATCTTGTTTGTTCCTAAGCGGGCTCCTTTCGATGCTTTCGAACTGAAGAAGAAGAAGAACAACATCAAGTTGTACGTCAGACGTGTGTTCATCACTGACGAAGCTGAAGAACTTATCCCTGAATGGCTCGGTTTCATCAAGGGGGTTGTCGACTCCGAAGACTTGCCTCTTAACCTTTCGAGAGAAATGTTGCAACAAAACAAGATCTTGAAGGTGATCAAGAAGAACATCGTCAAGAAGTTGATCGAAACTTTCAACGAAATTGCTGAAGATCAAGAACAATTTGAAAAGTTCTACTCTGCCTTTTCTAAAAACATCAAGTTGGGGATCCACGAAGATGCTCAAAACAGAGCTGCTTTGTCGAAGTTGTTGAGATACAACTCCACTAAGTCGTCGGAAGAAATGACCTCGTTGTCTGACTACGTCACCAGAATGCAACCTCACCAAAAGAACATCTACTACATCACTGGTGAATCCATCAAGGCTGTTGAAGAATCCCCCTTCTTGGACGCCCTCAAGGCCAAGAACTTCGAAGTGTTGTTCCTCGTTGACCCCATTGACGAATACGCCATGACTCAATTGAAGGAATTCGAAGACAAGAAGTTGGTTGACATTACCAAGGACTTCGAATTGGAAGAAACCGAAGAAGAAAAGGCTGAACGGGAACAAGAAGAAAAGGAATTTGAACCCTTGACCAAGGCTTTGAAGGAAATTCTCGGTGACCAAGTTGAAAAGGTTGTCGTCTCCCACAAGTTGTTGGATGCCCCTGCCGCCATTAGAACTGGTCAATTCGGCTGGTCCGCCAACATGGAAAGAATCATGAAGGCCCAAGCCTTGAGAGACACCACGATGTCTTCGTACATGTCTTCTAAGAAGACCTTTGAAATTTCGCCCAAGTCGAACATTATCAAGGAATTGAGAAAGAAGGTCGATGCCGAAGGTGCTGACGACAAGACCGTCAAGGACTTGACTACCTTGTTGTATGAAACCGCTTTGTTGACTTCTGGTTTCTCTCTCGACGAACCTTCTAAGTTTGCCAACAGAATCAACAGATTGATCTCGTTGGGGTTGAACATTGATGAAGATGTCCACGAACCCGTTGCTGAACCCGCTGCTTCGGCTGAACCCGTCGAATCGGCCATGGAAGAAGTTGATTAGATAAATATATAATGTGAATGATGATAGCTAATGACTTAAATGTAGAGATTTTTATCTATATACAGTTACTCCGACCATTCAACGACGTAATAATTATTTTTACCCAAACGGAACAACATGAGTTTACCGTCAATCAATTGGTCCTTATCGAACAAAACAATATCGTCAGGGTCTTGGATTTGGGTGCGGTCAGCGCCAAGGTAAACAGCCCCTTGAGACAACAATTGCTTGACTTCTCGCTTCAGCTTGCCTGAAACTTGTGCAACCAACGTACTCAAATTGAGATCGTTGATGTCCTTGAAGTCCAGGAACTTAAGGTTGTGCAAAATCCCCAGCTTCTCAAACGCCCGAACCAACTTGTTTGCCAGCAATTCTTCTTCAAATGGTTGGTCAGGGGTGGGGAAAAGGAACGATGAAATGTAAGCCATTTCATCACCAGTCCCGGGCCCATGCAAAAGATCGGTGACTTCTCGAGCCAACACCCGCTGGCCCTTACGAATAGCAGGATCATCCTGTTGATGGGTCATAACCGCATCAATGACATTGAGTGGCAAAAGGGTGAAGGATCGAAGCAACTTGGGTAACATTTCATCGGGGACTTGGATAAAGAATTGGTACAATTGGTATGGGGTGGTCATCTTGGGGTCAATAAAAACAGCATTTCCAGCAGATTTACCAAACTTTTCTCCCAGGGGGGTCGTGAGCAACGGCACAGTAATCCCAAACAGTTTGCTTTCATCGCCCTTAGGCTTGAGTCTCAGGATCAAGTCGACACCAGCGGTGATATTCCCCCATTGGTCGTTACCACCAACCTGGATATTAACGCCGTCCTTCTTAAACATATGGTAAAAGTCAAATGCTTGCAAAATCTGGTAAGTAAACTCATTGAATCCTAAACCTTCATTCGAGTTGAGTCTTGATTGAATCGAGTCCCGGGCCAACATCTGTGATACTCTAATGTGGCGACCGTAAGTAGCTAAGAATTGGAGCATGCCCATATCCTTCCACCAGTCGTAGTTATCCTTAGTTTCAGTGAGGGTTGTGTCCGCCACTGGGAAGTTACGCGATCTGGCATATTCAATTCCCCGGGTGAAAAAATCCCCCAACTGACCCCGAATCTTTGACACGTTCGATACCCGGTCGTTATCAGCCATTTGATCACGTTCGGTGGTGCGGCCCGATGGGTCACCCACAGCACCAGTGGCGCCCCCAACCAAGCCAACTACAGAGTGGCCGCGAATGGCAAAATTAAGAAGCACCATCAACGGAAGAAGATTACCCAAATGAAGCGAAGGAGCAGTGGGGTCAGCACCGCAGTACAACTTAAATTTAGACCCCCCTTCAGTTAACTTGAACAATTCGTCGTCGGTGACTTGCTCAACAAGGTTCCGGTTTTGAAGAATATTGAGAACACCCCCCTGGTCAGGTTCACCTTGCTTCACGAGGTCCAGAACACTAGGTACCACCCGAGTGGTGGCTGTCAGTGGTACTGTCAGGGCTCTCCGGACAAAGCAACGAAGGTTTCTCATGGTGGAGATTATCGGTAGTAGATTTCGATGCGCGCAAATAGAACTAGAAAGCATCACCCCATTTTCAAAGTGCCAAAACTACCAATTAGAAAAAAATAACCAATCTTTATTGAACAAATTAATTTTTGAACCCGACTGGTACCCCACTCTTCATCTCATCGCGCGCGCATTCCACCACAATGACGAAATGGCTGGGGGCTCCGAGCCACCGAAAGAAATTGGGATCACACACGTTTAGCACGGTAATTCTGGGTCACCTAACCCCAGAACAGATTGATGCCTACCAAGAAATGTTTCGCATTGAGGAAATCGCCGATATATTTCGGTTTGCCAGCACTCGACGGCGTCAGGTGACGTCGATTTTACCATCAGGCAATCTTGAGGCTAACCCCAATTATCGGAGAGATCCTTCGCCGCCACCAAGATACAATGCTCGTGGGAGTCGTATTAATACTCGGGAAGCCCGGACGGTGGAGGCGATGCAACGGGAGCAAAACTATCTCGTGGAAATGGCGGTTCGTGATGTACTTGGTTACAACCCCCCTGTGGAGTATAATAAACCACAAAAGAACCTGGAGAAGTTTTACATTCCGGCGGTAGATTATCCCCATATCAATTTTGTTGGCCTTTTACTTGGGCCAAGAGCTCAGACATTAGTAGAGATGCAAGAAAAGAGTGGTGCCAAGTTGGCAATTCGAGGAAAGGGTTCGGTGAAAGATGGGCGTCACACATCTGATAACCCCGAGGACGATGATGACTTACACATGGTGATTACTGCTGATACTACTGCAAAGATCGCTCTGGCAAAAAAATTGATTCAGGAGATTGTTAATAAAGCCATTGAGTTGCCAGAAGGCCAAAATGATTTTAAGAGAACCCAACTCCGGGACTTGGCTATTCTTAACGGGACTCTTCGTGAAACTCGGCCCTACATACCCGAAGACCGCCAAACACGCTTGGACATCACCAAGGTGGTGTGTAAGATCTGTAAGCGGGTTGGCCATTATGCGCGTGATTGTCGTGATAGGGAAGAGCTCGGTGGTGACGCCAAACGGCGAAAGGTGGATGATATTGATTCATATCGACCTCATGAGCCTAGTGTTGTCCCTGAACCTAGCCAACGTGTCCAAGCTCCTCCTCCTCCTGGACTTCCTTCTGCTCCCTATCTGGAACCTCCTCCTGGACTTCCCCAAATTCCACATCTGGTACCCCCTCCGCCTGGTCTTCCTACTCCGCCTCCTGGACTCCCTACCCCTCCTCCTGGTATTGCCACGCCGCCCCCGGGTCTTCCATCACTTTCATCTGGTCCCACTATTGCCCCCCCTCCCCCTCCACAGCCACATTCAAGTCTTCCTCAACGACCTCATCCCCCGGCTCTGGTGCCTCTACCTGCTGGGCCTCCACCCGCTTCTCGAAATCGCCCTCCTCCTCCCCCTCAAACAAACAAGCCACCGCCTCCCCCTGAGTCGTCCAAACCACCACCCCCTGTTGGTGCCAAACCTCCTCCTCCTCCTCCTCCTCCTCCTCTGGGACCACCACCTACCATCCCCCAGTAAACAATGTGAACTACGTATGCAAATAACTAAAATACTTACATATATAACCTTTCTGAACGCCCCTTCAACACACTACAACCGCACCCCAGTAAATGAATTCATATAGTACCGAAATGCCCACCCTCTGTTTGTATCACTTGTTTGCACGAGTGCGAAGTTGAAAATCTTCACGATGAACGTCAGCACCAGTGCCCTTGGTGTGCGGAGAAGACGAGTTGCCACCCAGAGCGTCGATGAGGACGAAAACGCTGCTCTCCTTAAACTCGGGCCTGAGTTCCAGTTGCAACAAACCACCAACCTGGGGGACATTGAACAATTAATTGCCCTCAACCTTAGTGAGGCTCGGTTGTTGATTCGGGCGGCGCTTAAGGAACGCAAAAACAAGAGCGACAGGGGGATCCTGGAGGTGGACGTTGACCTGGGCGAAAATGAAAAGGAAGACGAGATTTCCAACATGGAATTGGCGGGTCCCAACTCCAATGAAATTATGCACAAGACACTTAATTATCTTGCCAACTTTGCCCGGTTCAAGAATTCGTCATCTACAGAAACGGTGGAAAAGTTATTGACTGATTTCCTGGCCCAGGCGCTGCAACCTTTGCACCCTTTTGAGTTGGCCCAGTTGGGGTCATTGGAATGTGAAGAGGCCGAAGAAGCCAAGCTGTTGATTCCCAGTTTGGCACATAAAGTGTCCGATGTGCAATTACAAACGTTGTTGACGGAATTAAGAAAGTACCAAACATTAAACTAGCTGTAATATTAGATATCATACGACATGTGTTGTAGTAATGTGCAGGACATCCGCGAGCGACTCACTTTTTAACCAGAAGGAGTTTCTCTATTTTTCATCCACCATGCAGTTCTTAACGGCAAGATCGATGATCTATATCAGAATAATTTACCTTACGGTGATTTCCTATTATCTCCTACAGTGGCCCGAAGCCCTCGGAACCTTCGGGGTGGTGGTCCTTCTCGGCCAAGCAATGAAAGTACCGCTTGTATTCCTTGACAGCAGCAACCCACTTACTTCGGTGCTTGCATTTTTCTTTGGCATGCTTGCTCTTACTGATCTTGTGCCAATTTTGCTGGAAAACATCTCCTACTTTGACACTATTATCCCGATTAGAACCACGGTGTACTTTTTGTTAGCGGGCTACATGTGTGTGGTGTCGTCGCCTTTGGCCAATTCTCTCATGTTTACTTACGTATTCTTTGAGGTGTGGATTAACTTCATCACCTACAACAACCTCCGTGACGAAAAATATTACCGGTTTAAAAAGTTCATGGAAGAAAACCCCCATGCTTTTGATGAGGCTGCTGGGGAACAGGTCCGGGTGGAAATTGATTAGCCTAGTTGGGGATGATGTCATTTATTTATGTATCTTGAGTTAGCAACGTCTTGAACTCAATAAAATTCTTCTTGTTCTCTTCAAATGTGGCGCGGCCTTGCCGCAAATACGCCACCATTAACCAAATCCACTTGCACTCCAATTGCCGCAAAAAAGCGTGGTAAGTATTGATGAGCTCTGAAGTTAAATTGTTCATGTCCCGGGTCGTCAAATCAATTAACTGCCCCAACTTGGTGAGCTCTCGCTCTACTTGTTTCAACTTGCCGGGAATATCGCCATCAGGCGCACTTTCCCCCGATTCGGCCTGGAGTTTCTTGGAAAACTGCTTATTGTGATTGGAACCGCCGCCGAAAATGCCATACCAACTTTTCTTGCCCCGAAGTTCCCGTCCGCCGTTTTCCTTGGCGCTTTTGATCTTTTGGATTGCTTGTGATAAACTGGCCGAAGGAAGTCCCTGCAAGTGGTCAAGATCTGCTGTCTTGCCCTGAGCAATCTCTGGCACCACCACCACCCCAAATACCTCCTGGTACTTTTGGAACTTGTGCTTGTACAATAACTTGTACTGAATCACCTTGTACTTGTAAAACTTGATCAGGGTGAGTGCCAGGTAGAAATACTGAATGATTTGGTGCACTGGTTCTTGCCACTCCGGAATCAAGCTCTCCTGGACAAACTCTTCGAAATTCAAAAAGTTCAGATCAATGGCCAGGCCAAATTTCTCAATCGCTGCTGATAACGAATTGTCGACCCCGCGGGTCTGGTCATATACTTGTAGGGAGAAATTGTTAAGGTTTCCGCCCAATTCAATGAGATTGTGAATAAGCGACTTGTAGTCCTTAACCTTACGCGTGTTAATTTTGTCCAACTCCGACAAAACCTTGATTTGAAGATGAAATTCGCGTTCAAACGCCACCAACTCGACAGGAATTTCGTGGAAAAATTGGTCGTCGTGCTCCGATTCCAAGCACACCTTCAGTCTTTGTTCAAAGTCCTTGAGTTTTGAATCCATCAACTGTTTTTGAACATACAACTTTTGCAAGTCGTCGTTAATCTTAGTAAGCAGACTAAGGTTGTCCAGACTCAGGTTGAGATCAAATCCATTGATCAGGGGCAATAACACATACAAGCCGTTCTGGTCGGTTGTGTCCACGGGGTTGGCCAAAAGTAACAGCGACGGGAGCGCCAGAACTGGCGGTTCGCGCAACGCGTTATCCCACGCCATTTCGTAATTGGGATCCAAAAACTTGACCGTCAACGCCAGTTGACGAAGACGCGGGTCCAGGTTAAATAATAATTCGTTAAGAAACCTTGTAAAGTACCGCTTTCGCAGGTCAATAATCCCTAACTCGTGAGACTGATTTATGGAATTGACAAGGTAGTTCATCAATGTGTGCTTTTCGGGAATCGGCGGCACAATCACTGTGGGATAGAGCCTAATCAATTGTTCCCGAAACAGCTTAAACTCCAGGTATCTCCGTTTCACCACAATCCGCGCGTCGTCGTTATCGCCACTGAATCCCAATTGAATCAGATAAACTACCACCAGGGTATTTACCAAGTGTTCCAGCAGCACCACCAGGATCTCTAAGTCCGGCAGTTTCAAGAAATCAGCAATGCGATTAGAAATGCCAAGGGTGCTGTTAACCAAGTCATTTGTGTCCGGAGACGACTCGCGGATGGTGGCGGTACCATCGGCAGGAGTGGATGCAGAATGACTGGGATTGTAAGGATTGGCTAATATCAGCGCATCACCATAGAACGATGGATTGTTGTCTTGTTCAATGTCACTAAAGAGATCGGTGCCCATGCGTGTGACCAGTGCGAGTAGTTTAGTAGGCTGCTTTGTCAACAAGTGTGAGACTGAGCCAACAGGAAGGAACGTGAGAGCATAAGTATCAACTGCGATACGATCGGCAGGATATTCAAACTTATATAGTGGGATATGGGAATGATTAAATTGCTACCCAGTGTGCCGTTTACGAGGTTCCGAAAGAAGTGATAGGCTATGAATGACATTTCTCTACAATCATAAACATCTATTGTAATATGTCTAGTAAACCTTACAACGAATGCGGGGGGTCACTATAGCCCTTATCTGCCAATGTTGCTTTCGCCCTCACCCGCTCCCGTACCTTTTTACCTTTCTTACATAATCCAACCCACCACGCATTTTGATCAATCCTTATCGCATCGCATTCATGGCTCAAGGTAAACTCAAACTCCAGCCCAAGAAGGCCGCTCGGTTGACAAAGAAGCAACAAAACCCCAAGAACTACGCTCCTAAAATCATCAAGGCCAAGAAGACCAAGGCCGCTGCTGCGCAAAAGTTCACCAAGCGTCACCTGGCCCAGCTCGCTCTGTCCACAGAAAAGCTCATCTCGTCGCGGGTGGGTCACTTGGAATTGATCAAGGGGCTGAGAAGAGAATTGGAAAAGGCTGAAAAGGAAAAGGCTGCCAAAAAATGAATAATTTGGTATTTCCCGACCGAGACGTCGCCGCGCTGAAAATTTCAGCTACCTTTGTTGATTGGGAGGTGGCAGTAACGGTGGCAATGCCGAAGTTAACGGGAATCGATAAAGATTTGGCTAGAGAACGAACTCCAAGAAAGTTGCAAAAGTTAAGTAACAAACGTTAGAGTATTTATAGAATTAAAAATTCCTTGAAGTGTGTGTGTAAGAATCAGGCAAAATTGAGGGAAAATCTGATAAATGCCAAACTTTTCCATGAATAGGTGGCGTATTGAAACAAGCAATTGTATTACTATTCAATGTACACTTTTGCTATTTATACGCGGTCATATCCAAAGCCCTTCCCACACGAGATTTGATAGCCAGAGGCAACTCGCGAGGACGGGGGTCTCTCTCGAGTCTATCAGACCCGCTCAGACTAACGCTACTGTCGTCACTTCCCTCGATGTTGAGTCTGTCCCGGATACGCTCAGAAAGCAGCATCTTTTCCTTGACATCATTGAACCGGGTCAAGTCCAGATGAGAGTTGCGTCTCGATTGGAATCTCGATTGGCTACGGGACTGGGTGCGAGATTGAAATTGGGAAACTGCTCTTGAATTCAACACCAGCAATTCTGCCAGGCGGATTTCCACCTCGCCAATATCAAAGTATCCGTAGCCACCGAGAACATGGTACTCTTCCGAATCAATCGAACCTCCGGAGTTCAGCCGGTTGCGGCTGATATCCTCCCCGCGGAATGACTGGACGCTTACTTCTGAATCGATAGTAGCCATTGGCACCAGTGACTGCTTCTTGTTCATCTCCAAAGAAGCAGCATATTCCTTACGACGCTCGGAAGGGGCCATGTCCTTATCAGTAGTGAGTTCAATGGGATGTCTTAACACCACCAGGTCGGATTGGACATTTTTCAACTCTTTTTGAATTCTCACCCGCTGCAATTCCCGCTTCCGTGCTGCCAGGTCATTTATGTTGAGGACAAAGTCCAGTCTAAGCACCAACATCTTGCGGAAGTCACTCACCACCAGCCCGAGCGTCGATAATAACCGTTCCGCTTGGCGGTACTTGGAGCAAACGGTGATCATCACTCTGTCTTTTTGAATAATATAACCAATACCATACCCTTGGTCCACGGCGGGAGGAATACCAAACAAATGGAGGGCCGGATTTCCACAGTTGGAGATGAGAAATTCGGGATTGGAAATCTTCAGCATCAACGGGTTCAGCAACAACGGGGTATCTTTCTTGAGAATCGAAAGATCGGGAATAGGCGGTAAGTTCGTGTTAAGTGTATTCAAGTTTTCCCGGGCGGTAGATCTCTTGAAAACCTGAGTCAATGCCATCAAGTGCCGTTCAAACCCGTGGCCTTGCATAGCATCACGGTATTGACGGTGGTGTATCTCACAGCACTTCTTAAACCACTCCCATTTGTCTTCTTGTGAAGCCAGAGTGATGTATAGCTTCACCAAATTGGTGATATGGTCGTTTTGCACCGGAATGAGCTCGGTACGCGAGTCCCTGAATTTCCGAGTAGTGATGGGTTCCAAAGTGTTTACCATTCTCCCATACAAGGAATAGTTGGCCACTTGGAATGCTATCTGGAGAAACAGGTCCATCAGAATCCCCACCTTCGAAATGAGGTGCAGGTCAACCTTCAAGTTGTAGACATTATACTGGTGCTGGTTGACCAAATCAGCCAAGCGGGTCTCCGAAAGCCTCACCAAGGTCAGCAACTCAGGCGTCATGTTGAACTCGATCAACTCCTTTTCCGGTTTGATGTTCTTCCCGTTGGCCAGCACAAACTGGGTGTTGGGATCAAACAACGTGTACTCCAGCCCGTTGATGTTTTTTGCTAGCTTGAGCACCAGGTCGGTGTAAATGTCCAGGATAAACCGCAAAATTGCGGTGGAGTCCATCAGCGACAGTTCCCAGACTACCCCGGCCACGGCATTCCCCGTAACAACCACTTGCAACTTGTCGTACCACCGCAGGGTACACGTCCCCAGCTGAATGTTTGTACCGGGAACCAACTTCGAGGTACCATGGGAAATACAAATGGTTTTTTCCTGGTCCGTCACCGGCTCCAGTTCCGAGTCGAGCACGAGAACGAAAAGCGAATCGTCGATGGCCTTGATTTGCTCCGGGTTAGTTTTCAAAAGTTCTTGACGACCAGCTTTCCAAGTGGAAAACCCTTGGGTGGTCAAACACCCCACCGAGTTCTGATTGGCCAGAACTTGGTCCACCAAGTTAGCCTCTTTCACCAACTGATCCAACACCTGGGCCAACTCGTGATCATTGAACCAGATCTTATGCTTAGACTTCGTCTCAGCATACTCCTCTGGGAAATATTCCGTGAGCACCTCGAGCTTGTAAAACTGGTTGTTGCAAATAACGACAATGTGACGAGAGTCATTGATATGTGCGTACTTGTAGATAGTAACGTGGTTGTGTTCCTTTTCTGGACCAGGAACTCTGGTGGTACCAAATAAGTTCCGATAGCACCGCATTGTCAAGGGATTGCCATTCTTCGGAGTAACGTCAGCTTTGAGAGTTTCGTTACGTACAGCAATGACAAACTTAAGCGTCAGGTTAACCAAATTAGCCGCCCGTTCCGCCATGGTAGGAGGGTGCAACGTCTTCGAGTACGGGTCCTCTTCCAACACGAGGTAGGGGTTCCGGGGTAAGGTATCCCCGCGTAACTCGCCATAGATCCCCGGAGCAGATTCATCGGTGATAGCGTTAAGATAGCACAGCACCTCCGAATTTGCTCCGGCCGCTTCTAAGTGTTTTTGAATCAAGTTAATTGTGGGGTCGGACATGAACTGGGCCAGTTCTTGGTAGACCTCGAGGTATTCGTCCTCGGACAACAACGGTTTGAGTGCCGCCATCAACTGAGTGGTCGTCAGAGTCAACAGCGGCACTGGCAACCGCGGCATGGTGTCGTCGGTGGAGTAGAAGGTAGTCATGGTGAGTCGTAATTAGTCCGCACAAAATGTGGGGTCACCGGATAAGCCCCATACAGGACGGTGATTGGCCAATAGCTTATGAATGAGGTGCGGAAAAGGGGAAGTTTCCAGCGAAGAGAGACGTAGAATGGGCACTAGATATTATTGGGCACTTGAAATAATCAGATACCGTTAACTTCGCCAATTTGGGGTGTAGCCCAACATTGTGATGAGTCAAGCCAATATGCAGGCTAGCTCACATCTAGCCGGGCCGTATTCCCACTCCCAAGTAAAGCACGTCTTGATCTATTCCAAATTGGGTTTGTGAAACATTTGGAGATTGCCGACCAACTCTCGGATGATAATTTTTGATGGTGCCACTAATACAGTCGCGTGCGATGCCCATTGGGGAGATGAAGCAGGTAGCATGCTAATACCCATGGGTTAATATTGGCATAGACAGACTCAATTCATTCACTTTTAACATCATCGTTTAAATCACAATCACCACATATTGCCGGCTTTGGAGCCACACCGGATATGGAGCATGACGATGACCCAACAAGCAGAAACAAAACTTTACTTTCCTGCTGAGTAATATGCTGCGTTGAAGTGCTTCCTCGGCTTTTGAAGAGGCAATGCACACTTGACACAACCTAGAATCGAGATGGCCCGAATTCGCCGCTTATGTCATCAAAACATCGGCAACGGCGGAAATACTCCGTGTTCTCAGCTGCACTATTAATAATTGGGGGGCTCAGACAATGTGAAAAGCCATACAATAGTTTTGCCAATTACAATAAATGAAGATGAAACACATAGTCACAAAACCAGCCCGCGTTACAAAACCAGCCCTTTATGTTCTCTTTGTTTGCCCAATTCCACGCCTCAGCCTAAATAGCACACTATGCGGCTGTTGTCATATGCGTGTGAAATAGCCCAAGCAGCATCCAAACATCTAGACTACTAGTCCAACTCATTAATCCTAGCCAATATTACCACCAAATGGACAAGAAAAAATTCAGATCAAGTTTGAACGGCTGAAAACTTAGGTTTCAATAGGATTTAATTCCTATATGCACTAACACATGTGACTACTTTTCGGTTCGGATGACCGAAAGGGGATGAATTGCTCCGAAGTGAATGGTACATTTCGCCGATCGCCGACATTTACCACATGTTAAATCCGACTAAAAGCGAAGAATTGTCCACTCTGATGTACTCCAAGTTGTAGTCAGCAATCACCAAAAGTAACCCCCACATGTCTGCAATATTTTTCACCACTCAATGTTTTGGTTTTTTTCGTTTTCGCACGTAATGTATAAAAAGGGAAGCACCCCCCACCATAGTTGAAACAATCGAGTTGAACTATGCCTTCGGAGCTGTCGACGTACACTCCGGCTCAAGATTCTCAGCCAAAATATCAGGAGTCAGATGAGGCGCTGATCTCTAACCTGATCAGTGCTTACGCTCCTGCCCTGGGCCACCAACGGTACGATGATGCGGAACTGGAACTTTCAAGAACAATTTCCAGAAGAGTGACCAATGCTGACGCCATTTCCGAATCGGGTAGACTGATTACTGATTGCCCGCCTATGGGGAACGGACGTCCTTATCCCCCCGCCTTGCCGGACCGGCGCCCATATGAAGTACAATTCGATGGTAAGACTGACCCAGACCACCCGTACAATTGGACGTGGACAAAGAAGATTTATATTTGCTCGATTTTAGCTCTTTCGGCATTGTCAGTGTCATTTGGGTCGGCCATGTTTTCTACAGCTGGTACTGAAATCTCAAGAATCTATCATGTAGGGCCCACCGTTTCTGCATTGGGTACCACTTTGTACGTGTTTGGGTTTGCTTCCGGTCCCATCATCTGGGGGCCTCTTTCGGAATTGTACGGCCGTAGACCGGTGTTGCTCGTCTCTTCCGTCCTCTACTGTTGCTTCTCATTTGCTTCTGCAGTGTCAAAAGACATTCAATCGATTATGATCACCAGATTCTTTTCTGGGTTTATGGGCGCAGCGCCGCTTGTGGTGTGTCCTGCTGCATTCACTGACATGTTTGACGAACGGTACCGGGGGATGTCGGTGACGGTTTTCATTTTTGTCATTTTTGCTGGGCCCATGTTGGCTCCTATTTGTGGTGGTTTCACCGTCAAGAACCCCTCGCTCGGGTGGCGGTGGACTTGTTACTTCCCTGGGATTATTGGCTCTGCCGCTCTTGTCCTTGTGGCGTTCTTTTACCCTGAAACTTTTGCCCCGATCATTTTGATGGGCAAGTCGGAAAAAATTAGAAGAAAAACTGGTAACTGGGGGGTCTACGCCCCTCATGAAGAGTTCCGGTTGACAATCAAGGAAATTTGCGAAAAGAACATTACCCGGCCAGTGTTCATGTTGTTAACTGAACCGATTTTGTTCTTCGTTACTCTCTACAATTCTCTTGTCTACGGGATTCTTTACATGTTCCTTACTGCAGTGCCGATTATTTTTGGAGGGTTGTACGGTTGGTCCCTGGGGGTTGCCGAATTGCCTTATCTTGCCATGTTGATTGGGGTGGCTGGTGGTTCCGCAATTTCCATGGCCTTCGAATGGTCATATTCAAAGAAGTTCCAGAGAGAAGGTTACGTTAAGCCAGAAAGTAAATTACTCCCGATGATGATTGGTGGTATTTTGTTCACTGCTGGTATTTTCTGGTTGGGCTGGGGTGGTGCTTATGGCAGAAGAGTCCACTGGATCGTTCCTACTATTGGTGCGGTGCCGATTGGTATGGGGCTTATTTTGATTTTCTTGCCTTGTTTCAACTACATTATTGATGTCTACCTTATTTATGCTGCCTCGGCCATTGCTGGGAATACCATCATGCGGTCGTCGTTTGGTGCTGCATTCCCCTTGTTCTCGAGACAATTGTTTGTTAATTTGAAGGTGAAGTGGGCAGCCACTTTGGTTGGTTGCTTGGCTGCCATTTTGATTCCTGTACCCCTCTTCTTCTACTACAAGGGTGAGAGTATGAGAGCCCGGTCCAAGTTCTCTGTTGATATCCGGGTATTGATGAAGCAAATGGCCCAGGCCGCACCCGAAGCCCAAAACGAAGTTGAAGAGGCTGTTGATGAGGGCGTCGATATCAAAGAAACCTTAAAGGAAGACGTAAAGGAAAACAAACAAATGTTGGGATAAACTTAGTCCCAGCTTAATCAATCGCATTTATGATTCATAATATTTAATGTTAATACCACATGAAACTTTAAAGTATTCATCGTCTAATGCAGTGCAACCTTTTCTAGAGATGGCCGGCAGGAAAATGAATTTAGCACCGAAACAAATGGCGAATCAATGCAGGGTCGCCATCGGTTAGAATGTTGGCCGAGCTGGTCCAGCCTTTACGTGCCGAGACAGGGTCCATAACTAGGGCAATATGCGCTTCAGCGGGGTCATCACATTTGCGCTTAGAACGCAATACTGAAAGATGAAAAAAGATAATACCCGCTAAACTTTATCGATTCTTGACATCACGTCTAGTGACCTGAATCATTACCCATACATGCCTGCCCTCGGGATTTTTGAGGTGCATAAAACCGTTTACTGACGACGTCGTTTAATGGGTGTCATGGGGAGGGAGAGGGGTACGGCATCATTCGCCATTATGGACCTGGTGCTAAGGCGGGGGTTGCCACCATAGTTATGAAAATTCTATTTCCTTCTTAGTGATGAGTGGAATTGTTCGCACGGCTTCCAAACATGACGTAGAGATCCCGCCCGCATAAACTACCGCAAAAGTATGGAATGTAGTCCCGAACAATGGTCATTCACGGCGGAGAACCAAGAAATCAGATGGTTAAGCCGGCATGATCGAGCAGATTGATGATCTATTAATCTCTATTTCCCAATGGCTCTAACCAATATTATCATTACCTGGAAAAATAAAACTCTTCTCGCAGGTCGTGCACTTGCCCGCATTCGACCATCTCAGCAGGTATTAATAACGGCGCCGAGGACGTTAGCGACCCCATGTCAGAACGGAAAACTCGACGAGGACTTTCATGTGTCCGATGCCGAGCCCGTAAAGTACGCTGTGATAATCAATTCCCTTGTGGCGGCTGTGCCAAGGAGAGGGTCGAATGTGTTAGGGTTCACCAAGATCGAAGAAAGGAACGCTACTCCCAGGCGTTTGTTGATTCCCTCCAGGCCAAAGCCAACCGCCTAGAGCTGGTGGTGGCTGCGGTCCGTCTGGCCCTCGACCCCGAAGGGTTTCCTACGGTATCGGAAGCGAGCACTCCACAACTGGACCGTGGGGTCTACGGTCCCACCAGTGCGTTCAGCACAGAGCAGATCCAACCATATGATGAACAAGATCTGCGGGTAATTGGAAACTTGAACCAGGATGCGGTGGTGGTGGAGGCAATCAAGCTTTTTTTCACCTGGCAATACCCTGGCCACTATGCTTACATCGACCGAGAATTATTCCTCCATGAGTTCTTGAACCCCCAGCCCCAATACTTGTTTTGTTCACTGGAACTAGTCTACGCATTGGCAGCTTTAGGGGCTTCTATTTCTGACGACGGGGCAATCAGGCTGCGGACTTCGGAATTTTACTCTCGAGCCCGCGCCCAGTTATTGGGCACGGCCCCACATGGAAAGTTTGATACCCCTCTGTTAGCCCTGGTCCAGGCGTTGTTGACCCTTTCCTTCTATGACGTGTGTCACGGGAACAATTCGCTGCTGTGGATGCTTTCGGGACTTGGAATCCGCATGGGCTTTGACGTTGGCTTCCACTTGCATCCCGAGCTGTGGTATATTGGTAGTAGATTTCCACCTTCCCCAGAACGGTTGGCTACCCGCCTGAGAGTATATTGGGGGTGCTACATCGCCGACCACTTTTTTTCACTTGTTTTTGGCCGTCCCACCCAAATGAAACGCAGTGATAGTCTGGTTCCTCGGCCAGAAGATGTCGAGGCAATATCAGAATACCTGGATTATATGTTTCCCACCCCGCCAGGGGAACAGCCTTATCTGGGGGTGCCTCTCTCCCACATGATTGATTTCATCCACATTTGCAACAAGCGTATTGATGATATCTTTGCCCTTGGGGCAAATCAACAACAGTTGGCGGCGCAATTTGCTGCGAAACTTGTGCTGCTTAAGCAATTCAACCTTGAATCTACCCAGTGGAAGCAAACTCTCCCGTCGTCGCTTCAGTGGACTCAACGAAACCCCACAGGGGGTGACCACCCAACTAAACTTATGATACGGCTTTATTACTACATTGCTTTGATTTGTATCAACCGTCCCTTTCTCGAACAGCTCACCGATCCATCGGATGACGTAACAGACCCCCGCAATGTTGTATTTGATGCCATTGAAGAAGTCCTCCTCCAGATTGGTAGGTTCCGCGATGTCCATGGCTTGGCCCGGTGTCAGGTTCATGTCGTTTACGCACTTGTGTTTTCCATCCTGGTGTTGATGGCAGTTAGACCCGTCACCGGGACTATCGCCGACCGTCAACCGCTTATCGACGTGTGTATGACATATCTTCAAGAATGTGGACAATCGTGGAATTTGGCGGTGAAATGGTTCGCCATGATCCAACGCAAAATGCAAGTGCCGCCGCCGCCGCCGTTGCCTCGGCATCCTGACCTTCGCCACAATAGCCCTAGTTATTACCCGGATGAAATAGTGGCCCCCCCGCCACAAGGGATGATGGGACAGCCGATGTACATGACGGGGGAGCTTTTAGTAAATGAATGGGACATGACATTCCCAAATTACCATGATGGCCAGATGCAAATGCATCTCCCACACCAAGACCGCCAGTAATGGCACACCAGAAATGGTTATGACAAACGAACAGCATAGATTGATTTTGGCCGGCTTATAGATAAACAATACAATACAACTTGATTCTCATGACCATCTTCCCCGGGAAAAACCGGCAGTGTCTCCGGTGTTGCCCACTGCAATATGTTTAGGAAAAACATAATCTCCCATAATGGTTGGTTCTTTCCGATCACTGTTTCTAGAATCCGTCTGCAACGGGCCCTTCCTCATCCTCACCCAATTCTACTGGTGCTCATTCTCACTGTTTTCACAACGCCTATCACATGTCCCTTGCCCTCAAGTTTACCACTCTTCTTGTCCGAACACTATCCAAACCGATGGCAAGTGCCATTAAAGCACTGGCCAAAAATAATGATATTTTTAAACAAGGGTGTATTGGGGTGGCCCAGTTTGTCCACAAAGCCGATGCTAACATGCGGATGCACATACTTGGAGAAAAGAAGTTCAAAATCAGACCGTTGAATGATAACAAGGCCATCGATCTGGGGGCTAACTTTCTCTCCGAGCTGTTTATATTTTCAGTGGCGTTTGGCCTTGTGGTGTATGAGCTGTATCGGAGCCGGAAGAAAGCGAGCGACCAGCGGGATGCATTTGCTGACGATATTGAAGTACTACAAGGAGAGATTGTGGGGATGAAGAAGCGATTGCGCGAACTTGGGGTTGCTATTGACGATTATAAGATTCCTGACGGGTGCAGACCAATGTATATCAAGGTTGATGCTGAGGATTACCTTAAGCCCTCCGACGAACTGACGAAACAGGCAAACGCGGTGGCAAATGCAAGCAAGGACATTAAGGCAGATGTCAAGGTTGAAGGCAACGACCACGGGCAGGACCAAACATAGTAATATCGAGCCCGCCCTGTACATAGCATGCCATTGTAGCTACAACATATAAAAACAATTAACATAACATTTCATCTCATTACTAATAATACAATGACTCTAGGTCTAAATTACTTTTGCCCCTGTTTCTTTTCCACCTTCAACAACAAGGCCTTGTTGATGTGGGGCAAGACCCCACCAAAGGCGATGGTCGCCTTGATCAAGTTATCCAATTCTTCGTCGCCACGGATGGCCAACTGCAAGTGTCGAGGAGTAATTCTCTTGACTTTTAAATCCTTGGCGGCATTCCCTGCTAATTCCAACACTTCGGCAGTGAGATATTCAAGCACCGCTGTAAGGTAAATGGCCGACTTCGACCCTACCCGGATTTTATTCTGCGCTTGCTTTTTCAAGTACCGCTTCACCCGCCCCACAGGAAACTGAAGCCCGGCACGGGCTGAGTGTGACGTGGACGATTTCGACGACTCTGACGACTTGCCCTTCCCCCCGTGTTTTCCTTTACCTGACATGACGATGGGTGTAACTAGAATTATGTTTTGATACGCGCTCCAATGGCTTTTGGCCACCTTGGCTGTGTGCAGGTGGGGTCAGCTTAGGTTGCGCGCCCGGCGCACGCTAGCCGTTGGCAGTGTTGTATGATCCCATACTCAGGATCATCGCCTCCACCTCGGTACGACTTTTTTGCAACTCGGTGCAAATCAGGTCAAAGTGTTGGAACCCCTTGAGCATTTTCACCAAATCTCGCATCTCGCTCTCGTGGTCTTCGTCCACCGTCAGTTTGTTCAGGGATTTGCGCACCAACTCGGTATCGCTATCTATGTGGACATCGGCATCGTCATCATCATCATCATCAACATCAAGATCAGACAGATAGACCAGGTCTGAGTCGGACTTTACCAGAACCCTCAGTGTCTTGTTAAATTTTACAGTGCGGTTGGCGGGCACCGGCGCCAGCACCGCCTCCTGCTTCTTTTTGAGGGTTTCGACATTGACATCGTAGAATTCGTCCTTTTCAATGGCACGGGTGATGGCATTGACTAACGGATATGAATGCACTCGGTAAATAATCCGCCGCACAATGCCAAAATTGATGAACCGCCTGACATCTATATTCTCCAATAGTTTGCGATTATCTAGGTACCATTGCTTCACCGTCATACCCTGGTTGAGCAGCCGGTACAACTTAAACAATGTCAGTTTCAGGGGTATTTTGATGGGAATATCAGGAGAGGTAATTCCCGTCATCTTAGAATTGTATCCGGGACTGATACTATGAGTATTAGGGGTAGCCGAGACTGTATTCGAGGCAGTCATAACTTCTTGTGCCGCATCGGTTACCACATACGCCTGACAGTCTTCGGCCATTTGCCCATCTTGCTTTAGGAAATTGGAGATGTTGTTCGTACAAGCGTAAATGTTGGAAAACTGGAAAATATCAATAATCTCAACGCACTTGTAATGCATTAAATGCTGAAGACATTGCTTGGTAATCATATAATTAGCATCGGCCAACTCAGCAATCCGTTTCGTCAGATTAAGCCCATTAATATGGGGAATGATCCGCTGCATAGTTGGGTCCATGGTTACCTCGAGTACGCTATCTAGGTTGAACGACGCAATAGGCACATGGAATGCGGCAATGTTCACTGGTGGCGGCAAGATGGGGAACAACTTAATATCCACCAGATTCGCCAGATCCAACGGGATACAGCATTCACTATAATTGTTCAAATCAGAAAATATCTGAGAGATTAACAGTTCAATCAGTGAAAGGGTGATGGTGGTGGTGCGAGCGTGACCAGGAGTGTCATGGGCTTCCTGGTTCAAGTCAGGTTTTTGCCGGTAAAACAGATTATCCGGATCCAACTTGCTCATCATGAAATTCTGCTCCTCAAGCACCAGGAACATCGATCCTATCCGTTTAATTGCCAGTTCGTAGGGAGCGCAGTCACCGACATCGTAGGGAAACACAAAGCAAAAATTAAAATTGAACGAGTTCCGGGCATACGTCTGATTCTCAATATTAACGGGGAAGCCGATGACCCGGTAATTGTTAATCTTAAACTGGATAAGTCGGTTGCATAACTGAGGCTTGGGAATGACATAATTCTTCACTGTATCAAAGTTAAACAACGCCTCGTCGTTATTATCGGTACCGGTACTAATGGCGCCATCTGGAACTTGATAGACAATCTTAGTGCCTTCTTCCGGGTGGAACACTGCGTAGAACACGGCCGCAATCGGGATGAACCCGGTATACTCCATAGTCGGCAGTCGCACTAACCTCGCATCAGAGATTTCTACAGTGGCACCAGCGCTCAAAATTATATAAATTAAACTATTTACAATTTCTGGGTGGGAGGAGGCCCAAGATCAAGGTTTTCCGAAGACATCTCCAGCAACAACCGCTTGCGCAACTCCACCGGCAAGTCGTCGACCAACGATCTCACCCGCTCAAACTCCACTTCGTCGTCATTCAAAAGCTGGTCTTCTTCGAGCTTCTCTGCTTCCTGGTTTCTCTTGTTTTGGGACTCGATCTCCTCGTCGGTCATCTTGGTGTATTCCTTTTTCGTGCTCAGCTCATCTAACAACTTCGATAATTCCGAGCACGGGTTGGCAAAAAGTTCGACAAACTTCCCTTCTTCCACCACCTGGCCGTTTTTGCCGAGAACAATGACAAACTCCAGCTTGGAAATCGTCGACAACCGGTGGGCAATCAGAATAATTGTCATTTGACCCTCCATAGTGAGACGACGCAAGGTATCATTAATGAGCGCTTCCAGCTTGGAGTCAAGCGCCGACGTGGCTTCGTCGAGAATTAAAATCTTCGGACGCTTGATAAGTGCCCGTGCAATGGCAATCCGTTGCTTTTGCCCGCCCAGAAGAGACGCGCCACGCAGGCCGATGATTGTATCATAACCATCGGGAAATGACATGATAAAGTCATGACAGTTGGCTTGCTCGCATACTTCCACCACGTCCCGCATCTGAAGGTTGGCGATCTGCTTCGGCGTGAGCCCGTACACAATATTTTCAAGAATCGATCCCGCAAGAAGAACCGGTTCTTGTTGAACAATGCCGAATACTTCGCGCCGAAGGTCACGCACCTGATACTGTTCGATATTCTTACCCCCAATTAAAATCTCCCCCAGCCTGATATTGTACGACCGCATTAAAAGAGCCGAAATCGTCAGCTTCCCCGCTCCCAGAGGCGCAACAAAACACGTCGACAGACTGGCATTCACTTGGAAGGAACACCCATTAAAAATAATGTCGCGGGGTCGAGTGGGGTACGCAAACACCACGTCCTTGAATTCGATGTTATTATCTAACCGCTTGGGAACCATCTTGCCCTTGACAGGTTCCACCTCGTCGCCGTGGTCAATCAAGTCAAACAACTTGACCCCCGCCCCCAGCCCCTTCATTAATTCCATGTAGGTGGTAGTTAGCGAGTAGAGAGCCAGGTTAAAGAGCTCGGAATACATGGTGAACGCCACCACGTCCCCCGTGGTCATTTTCCCCAGAATAATAAGATAGATTCCGAGAGCAATACAAGACAAGTACCCCAGGTGGTAGAGGGAGTAGATCAGCACCGAGTAATTCAGCTGGGCAAAAGCTTCCTTCTTGGCCACGTTGACCACCTGCCGTAACTGTTCGCCGTACTTGTTTAGCTCTTTGTTTTCGGCGGCAAATGCCTTGACCAATTTGATGGCATTGAGTGTTTCCTCCAGCACCTTGGTGAGACCGGCCGTCGCGTTCTGTAGCCGGGTGGAAAGATCGCGTATTTTTTCCCCGTACCGCACCAGACCAATGGTAATGGGAGGCGAAATGAGCATCATAACTCCAAACAAAAGCGGATTAATCAGGTAAATCATGTAGGCGGAAATAATACCAAACAACAAGTTCTTGAGACCATCGGGCAAGTTCAGGGTGATACTCTTCAGCACCACGTATGCGTCCAGCAGCAACCGCGAAATCAAGTCCCCCACCTTGTGTTTTTCCTTGTCGTAAAACGCGGCGTCGTGGCGTAACAAGTGTTTCATAACTCGTAACCGTAATCTTGCCACCAACCGCTCGCCAAGCAACTTGAGCAACCAGATCCGGGCCCAGAAACAAGCCGCGGACACCACCATAAATGGCACCATTGCGGCAAACACATGGGTATATGGATGGCCCCAGATGAGCAAGGTGCCGTTGGCATCCTTGATCCCCAGATTATAAGCATCAATCAGCGCCCCCACCAACTTGACAGCGGTGGTGGGATACAACACGGCAAAAAGGATAAAGAGCACCGCATACAAAAAAAGCTTTGTGTCGGGCTTCCCGAGACGGATAATGCGCTTCACCGTGGCCATGTTCTGGGCCAATGTCCGCCTGGATGATGCAATTTGTTTCTGTTTCTCAAGCTTATTGTCACTAAGTCGTTTCAGCCGGGATTTGTCGATATGAGCCTGCACTGACGACACTAACAGCATCGGATCCTCTGGGGGAGGCGGAGTCGAAAGGAGCCGAATCTGGACCCGTTGGAATCCCGGGACAATCCCCTTCCGCGGCACCAACAACATCGGCCGTGCCACTTGCAACTGCCGTGCCCATGATCGTAGAAGAAAAGGGCCTGGTCGTAGCATAATGGGTGCGGATGCGAATCGGCATTGCGTAATGCGTCGCCGGCTGGCGATCATGTGACTAGATTGCGGCTAGCTCATTATATTACATTAAAACATACACCCATCTAGATATCATACACACACATCCCAAATGGCTTGGGGGCCCCGTTCACCGTACAAGTCGGTGTCAATAAACAACTCCTTGCCGTGGTTTGAGTTTGAATTAAAAATTTGTTTTGCGTAAATCTGGGCGCCCAAAAAGTAGACATCACTCCACACCAGCCGCGATGGGTTTTTGGCGTACTTTTTCCATTCGCTGAAGTAGTCGGGGTACTTGGCCAACCGGATCAGATGCGGCACCTGGGCCAAATGCGAATTGTCGTTCATGTCGACGTCTTCCGTCTGCTGGTACGCAGCAATCGCCGAGTTGATGGTCAGGGCCTTTTTCTCGGGTGACTGGGGCTCGGTGACCAAATATTTCTGCAGCAACCTGAGCAATAACTGTTGCTTTAAGCCGGGAATTTTAAACGTCAGCCCCACAAGAATAATACTATCGTAGCACTCTTGCCGCTTGTCCAAGTCAGGTATTTGTTCGAGACATTCGTAAATAGGGTCGACAAGCGCTTCTACAAGAGTGTCGGTCCCCTGGAACCGCTCCAGACCGACAATAATCTTTTCGCCGGTGACACTATCAATAAAGTAATTCTTTTCCATCTCGTTGTTGGCTTTCCCGGTAACCGCGCCCAACTCGGCTTCATCGGTGACAATCTTGGCAACGTCAAAGTCGTCATCTTCGTCGGGCTTGGCGGGGTGGGCCTTGGATTCCGCCGCTTGATAAAACGCCTGTGCCTGGGCATCGGTCAACACCTCGACTACGTCCAGACACTTCAAGTCCTCGATTTGTTGTTCCAGCAATTGCGGTAACGCCTTAGCCAATTCGGCATTGATAGTGCTACCGCCAACCCCAGCAATATACTTGGATGCAAACCTCACCGCTTGGTACCCCACCACCGGCACAATTTGCACGTTATTCGCGCCAACGTTAATCACCACTGCATTGGTAGCCAGGCCAATGCCAAACGTGGCCGCCAACGCAAGGTCAATAATATTAAACGCCGTAAACTCGAGCGTTTCCACGACAAACTTTGTCACGTACTCCACCAGCTCCCGCAGCCACAGCAATGCTGGCACGACCAACAAGAGAGGAATCAGAGAAATAGTGGCCACGGGGTGGTTCTTAATGATGGTTTGGAGAATGACCTTAAGAAGGTAATTGAAAGCATCGACATCGACAAGCCGGCCATCAATAATCGGCTGCACCTTGACATAACCGTCGGCGGGAGACGCCTGGTATTGTTTGGCCTCGTTCTTTTCTTGAACATACACCACCGAGGGAATTTTATATTGCGGTGGAGAAAGCAGGTCCAGGAGCCCATAGGTAAAAAGTGTCCATTCTGACCCGGGGTGCACAACAAGGTAGTTTTCTTCCTTGTACAATGGCATGGTGTTTGGAAATTTTCGCGCGCACAATCTCAGTCTACATGGAACAAGCTCACTTCCCCCATTGGAGGTGGTATTCTCTGCTGTCTGTTTGGTGGTCTGTGGTGTTTTCTGTCTAACTATCAGATAATTTAACTTTATCTCTATCCTAACTTTCCCATTTCTATGTTTCTCATATCCGTATGCCACTACTACATCGATCACTTCTTACCAATTGCATGGTGGCTTGCCCTGGGATGGTTGGCTATCATTGTCATATACGAAAGTATCGTCAATTGGCGAGTGGTGACAAATATCTAGTGTTTAATTTTGTTTATATAAGTCCGTAACCCACCCAATAAAAATATGTCATGCTCAAGCGTCGTCATCTATGGGGTCCGAAAAGTGCAACACCACTTCTCGTTCTTTCGCCACCATCTCATTCAATCGTTCATTGCCCACCCCTCGTTGTAGGTTAAACTCGGCCAACTTGGCAGGATCGGAGATTCCGTAGGTGGCGCCACTCTCGGTTACAAATATTCCCTGAGGAGACAGCTTGACGAACTCCTGTGCTTGTTGTTCATTTTCAATGAGTCGGGCCACCGTTTCCGGTAATGTCATTAGCTTACTCCTTTTTTCGACCACCACTAAGGTTGCCCAATTCATATTAGTCAGATTATGACTAAGCGATCGAGATTCTCCGCAAGCGATAGATGGGGGTTGTAGGGAAGACCGAGGTAAATCCCTATCAAGGATATCGTTCAAGAGGCTTTGTTGTCCCCCGTAGTAATTCAGTGGGACATATTTCATGTACTAGCGAACCACTCGTATGACATTACCGTTGTCAACTCCACATTCCCCACTTCGTTATTGTCACCCATGTCATCACAAGGTTGTCTTTGGAGTGGAATTTTTCGTATGGCACAATCGCGTACCGCCCTCCCCCCTCTCCTTGATGCTAATTAGACAATCTTATATTACTGTCATGTGATTGACAATACATCGGTATTTGCAACCCGTTGCCGTGGAGATACCGTCAACAAAAATATTAATCGGATTCCGGTTAATCCCACCAATAGTAGAAATGCGGCTGATTACTGCAGTCGCATTAGGTGCTATTGGATGTGGTGGCTGGTATTGACTCTACTCGACACTCGACGTTACATCATTGGTCAGAGTCATGATAGCCTCGGAATTCCCCGCATACTTCAAAAGAAGATATACGATATCTAGAAGAATAAAATACAAGTGGCCCTCGGAATACCCTAGTGAAACTGGAAATAGCCTCTAAGGTTGCTGCCGATACCGGTGCCTTACGAATCATGCATAATTTGAAAAATTCGGAGTCGATTTGCTCCGAGCTAAAAAATTTAGACGGAATAATCCGGGGGGATACTGAGTGGGGGGTCGGCAGCTAATTCCGACAGGATGATCCCCACCAAAATTTTCAAACATCCTAGGCATATGGTAGATTGAATTAACAGGTTTCCTGTGGCATTCGGTGTGTGGCACGTGTATCATGTCACGTGTGTTGAGTAATCACTACTCCGTTCGGCTCCGGGAATTACCATGCATGGTGCTAGAACTCACCACCAACGGCCACGAAGCAAAAACTTTTAAACGGGTTGATCTATCGGGGCGTTTTCCAAATCATTCCGTTTGGTCTGATATCGTCAACCCCTTAACCCGTCGGATACTTCCGACACTAGCCAAAGCTGCACTCCAGGAAAATTTGTGCAGGGCCCAACAATAAAAGTATAAATACCCGCCACCTCCCTCAACCACTCGATCGAAATCAGCAAATATGGTGTCGAAGATTGATGTGAAGAACCCCATTGTCGACATGGACGGGGATGAAATGACCAGAATTATCTGGCAATTCATCAAGGACAAGTTGATCTTGCCCTATGTCAACGTCGACCTCAAGTACTACGACTTGGGGATCGAATACAGAGACGAAACCGATGACCAAGTCACCATTGATGCTGCCAACGCCATCCTCAAGTACGGTGTTGGTGTCAAGTGTGCCACCATCACTCCCGATGAGCAACGGGTGGAAGAATTCAAGTTGAAGAAGATGTGGTTGTCGCCCAACGGTACTTTGCGGAACATCCTTGGTGGTACCGTATTCCGGGAACCCATTGTCATTGACAACATCCCCAGAATTGTGCCCCAATGGGAAAAGCCCATCATCATCGGCAGACACGCTTTCGGTGATCAATACAAGGCCACCGACCTTGTCATCCCTGGTGCCGGGGAATTGAAGTTGGTGTACAAGCCTGCTGACGGCTCGGAAATCCAGGAGATTCCCGTGTACAACTACCAAGGCGCTGGTGTCGCTCTTGCTATGTACAACACCGACGCTTCCATCAGAGACTTTGCTGAATCTTCGTTCAACATGGCCATTGACCGGAAGTTGAACTTGTTCTCGTCGACCAAGAACACCATCTTGAAGAAGTACGACGGTCGGTTCAAGGACATTTTTGAAGAATTGTACGCATCCAAGTACAAGGAACAAATGGACAAGTTGGGCATCTGGTACGAACACCGGTTGATCGACGACATGGTCGCTCAAATGCTCAAGTCCAAGGGTGGCTATATCATTGCCATGAAGAACTACGATGGTGATGTGCAATCCGACATTGTTGCGCAAGGGTTCGGTTCGTTGGGGTTGATGACCTCCACTCTCTTGACTCCCGACGGGAAGGCCTTCGAAGCCGAAGCCGCCCACGGTACTGTCACCAGACACTACAGACAACACCAACAAGGTAAGGAAACTTCCACCAACTCGATTGCTTCTATCTTTGCCTGGACCAGAGGTTTGATCCAAAGAGGTAAGTTGGACGACACCCCCGAAGTTGTCAAGTTTGGTCAAGCTCTTGAACAAGCAACCATTGACACTGTCGGTGTTGACGGCATTATGACCAAGGATTTGGCCTTGGCTCAAGGCAAGACCGACCGGTCGTCGTACGTTACCACCGAAGGTTTCATTGATGCTGTGGCTGCCAGATTGGCCAAGACCTGGACCGCTTAATGTATTTAGATAGAAAGAGGTCAATAACGACGGACAATGACGACAAACACGAGCGAACAATACATCCGCAACGACTTGCCTGAATGTTTAGTAGATTTATTGCCATTTCCTGTATTAATTTATTCGCCTTCTCCTTGCATCCCTATTGTTTATTATTGTTATCTCGCCCGTTGTCATTATCGTGGTCTATTCATACTATAATACATCATGTCTCATCGCGCCAACTTGGTCACCGCCGTATTGATCACCCGGGCGTTATTTAAGAAAATCTCCACCAATTCTTCAAACCGATAGGCGTCGTCACCCAGGTTAAACTTGTCCATTGCCAAAAACACTTCGTTAGTGTCAATTTCTTGTTCAATCTCGTAATGGGTGAGAAACTCGGCCTTGCGTCCCTTGGCCCGTAAATCCTTAGGCGTCAGCACCTTGGTCAAGTCAAACCGCAGCACGGTGGGGGCATGGGTCCACAGCGACCGCTTCTTTTGTCGAACCATTTCTGGCGAATTCTGCTGGATCATGGGTTCGATGTTAGCGTCGGGGAATGGCAATTCAAGCAGGAGGGATAACCGCAAATCGTACATCGAAGAGGGACAGTAAATATACAAGTCCGATAACCGCTGCTTTTCGATTGCCAGGTACCGTGCCGGGGTCAACGAGTTGTCCTTGGATACCCGAATCCGTTTTGGCTGCTCCTTGGCCCGCTCCACCAGGTAAACCAGGTCAGTAATGTCAGTTTCGAGATGGTTAAACTTACGCCGGGGCCGGCCGCGGTCGCTGCGTCCCATATCCTGATATTTCAATTCCAAGTCGGAAAAGTACCGCTGAACTTCCGTAAATGCTGCCTCGGCCACCTCCATCTCAAAATACACTTCCAGGTGGTTAGTGTATATACACTCAGTGGTGACATCAATCTGAATCCGGTTCAGGGTCCGTTTATCCATAATGGTGCCAAACTTGAGTTCCAACTCCACATGTCTCCGGTTCTGAGGGGAAATGTCGCGAAAGTTGGCGAAAATCCACTCGGCAATCACCCGCAGAACACTGGGGGCGGGAATCACTCCCAGAATCAGGCATTCAAGGTCGACGGAGTGGGTCTTGGTGTAGTCAAACACCCGCTTTTCCGAGAGAATCAGGGTGGGGTCAGCACCATTAACCACAGGACGGGGTTCTTCGTAACGCGAATGGGATACATATTCCTGGGCCCAAATTGGGGGTGTCTCATAGCGCCGGGGTTGCGCCTTGCCCTTGAGATCCTTGATTTTGGCAAGGTCACCATCGATGCCCAGGGGCTGTTCCTTCTTTGCTTGGGCCTGGGCCTCATCGCCATTAAGCATATTGACTATAGAGTGGCGCTGATGCACAGATGAGTTAGATGCCTCCAGCTCCAGCCGTTCTTTAGTGACGCCGTCGGCTGGTGGGGAGTCGTTGTTTAGGATCCCGCCGAGGTTCATGATGAACAAAACGCGAGCGAGTATCTCAAAGAGCGCGAATAAGAAGTGCGGTAGGAAATTTTGAGAAACGAACTATCAAAGTATAAGCATTACACAATTTGAAGTACGCACCATTAGATGTGAGGGGATATAATTTTCGGTGGTGGGTTGAAGGAAATGACCAACTGATTGTGATTCCCTCCCGAACACTCATAATTCTTAACTCATGGCCTCTTTACTTTAGTGGACCATTTTCTCCAATCAAAAAATCAAAGTAAATTTCTCTCAAGTTGAACCTCGCCGAAGTCTTTTTTCCACTATTCAAAAATTTAAATTTTTCGAAAAATCACACACTTTACCGACCTATCAATCGTCCTTGGTTCGAACCACATACCTACTTAAACGAATCTTCACAAAGTCGCATCCTTTTGACGATCGGTGCGGTCCGAGATGATCCGATTGACCCGAAATATCAGGTATCCCCGGCAACTTGGGTTGAGAAGTTACTCCTGTGACTGTGAAAGCTACAACTACAATGGCGTCACCCTCCCATTGCCCATCGACTTTGAAACCAACTTAAACGGTACTAAACCTGTGGAATACAAGCATGTGTTAGTGCCTTCGGAAATTCCCATTGGTAAACTCCCATCGAAAATTGAAATGATGCCCGGTACTTTGGCGGGGGAAATCATCCATAACCGAAAACTTGCAAGCCCCCATCACCCGATCATCGTGCTGGCGGTACACGTATCCTGCATCGAAAACGGTAACGTGGCGGTCTATCCCGATGGCATAACCGTACAGATAGACAACCTAAATGATGTTCCCAGTTTCGTCCACCAATATCTTACCCCCCCCGACTATTTACCCCAACCAGTGTATAATCCATTTAAAAAGGAAGCGGTAAATGCCCCCGTCCCCGAGAAAAGGGACTTTTTGACATCTCCTGTTCGAAACCCAATGGTGCTAATTTGTGGGCACACCGCTCGAGATGCCCGATGTGGCATTCTTGGACCATTACTCCATAAGGAATTTTCGCTCCAAATCGATAAACGCAAGCTTGACGTGTCTGTGGGTCTTATTTCACACATAGGCGGTCATGCTTACGCAGGCAACGTGTTAATTTTCCCCCGCTCGGGCCCCGCTATTTGGTATGGGCGTGTATTCCCCCCTGACGTCGAGCGCATCATCGAAGACACGGTGGTGGGGGGGAAAGTTATTACCGAAATGCACCGGGGGTATTCTTAATAACCTAGTATTTTTTATATTGTTGGTGGACATCCCATGCCTGTCGACCGTTTCGACGCCAGATGGAGCAGCTGCCGCTAAATCGTAATGTCATGGCGACATGCTGTGCATGCTTGATCAATAGCAGCGGGGCTAACAACCTGAAACACTATATATGGAAGGGGCAACCCTAAATCGCACATGGCATCGCTGGTGCCGCATGCTTGCAGCTGTTATAACTCGTAGTTGAATAGAAGTAATACCTGGGGCGTAAGCGAGGCCCTTACAGACACGTCGCCTCAGTGCGGGAACAACCGCGGCCAAGACTCATTCCTCTCCTTCGATTTATTTTTTTGCTTTGGTGCCGTAGCCAGTCGCGTGTCCACTACCCCCGTCGTAATCTTTGGCATGCGCTGCTAGATGGTTTGAGATCAATGCACTATGGGTGTTCGCATTAAACGCGGCATGAAAGAAGCTTATCGGCACCACCAATCGACGCTTATTACATCGCCTGATTGAATTTGAGGCAGATCACCAGGGAGTTCATGTTGGGGACATGTGCGCACACGCCTGATACACGTAGGGGGGCTCATAACCTAATAGGGGCCGAGGGATTTTTTACCACCCGAACAATCACCAACGATACCCCCTTGCTACCACCAGGCAAGGGTAGCCTTCACCAAACTTTTCGTTCTCCCCTCCTCGGTCGATGGGCGCCCCATAAAATTACGGAATTACTATCCTAAACCAGCAGCCCGGGTTCAAGCATTAGGATATGTTGCTGCCAGGGACCACTTTGCCTTTCTTTTCTCAGACAGTGATCTTCGTGACCTCAATATTTTTTCCAATATTTTTACTTTTCTCATTTTGATTGCTAAGGGATAGGTTGATGAGCAGGTAGTTAATTCACCATCACCCAATCGAAGAGTACACAAACACTATAGCAATCGTTAGACGTCACCGCTTCATCTCTCATTCCGGGTCTAGTCTGGGTTATGAGATGCTTATATACACCCCGACACGACCGCACTGCCGCCCATATTTTTTCGCCCTCAACCGTCATCCCACAGAAAAATTTGTACTAGAAAAAAACATACATTACATCGTGCAATCTTTTTTCACAACCACATCTCAGAGCGGGCAGCGAACACACAGTGAACGAGATGAATGGCAACTACCAATATAACTCCGCACCCTATTACTACAACCAGCCCCCTGCTGCGGCGCTGAATGGTGCTCCTGGTGCCGGCCTGGCAGCTCCTGGGGCGGGTGCAGGTGCTGCTCCGCTGGCGTCTGCCCTGGGCGACTATTACCGTTACCCGACCTACAATTACTACCAACAACCTACTACCCAGCAGTACTATCAGGGCACCGCCGCCGCCACCCTGGCTGCTGCCTCCACTCAACCCGCTGCCGCACCGGCGCCTGCTGCCGCTACCGCCGCTGCTACTGGTGGTTCGGGTGCGATTAGTGATACATTGAACGCGGCCCTGTCGCTGACGGTTGGCCAATACCAACCTCCTGGGATCCGTCCTCGGGTAACCACCACTATGTGGGAAGACGAAAAGACCTTGTGCTACCAAGTCGACGCTAACAATGTATCGGTGGTTCGGCGTGCAGACAATAACATGATCAACGGAACTAAGTTGTTAAATGTTGCTCAGATGACACGGGGGCGTCGGGATGGGATTCTTAAGCTGGAAAAGGTGCGGCATGTGGTAAAGATCGGTCTGATGCACTTGAAGGGGGTGTGGATTCCTTTTGAACGGGCGTTGAGCATGGCCCAACGGGAAGGGATTGTTGATCTTTTGTACCCGTTGTTTGTACGCGACATTAAGCGGGTGATTCAAACCGGGGTCACCCCTTCGAGCGCCGCCCCTACTGTCAAGGCCAGCTCGGAGACTCCTCCCACTCAAACCGCGTCTTACTACCAAGGTGGGGCTGCTCCCGCTCAGTCGGCCGCGGCAGCGCTGGCGGCAGCTCCCCAACTGGAATATCCTCTCTACCAACAGTCACAGGCAGGTGCCACCTCCCAGACTGCTGCTTCCGCCAATGGCCTGGCTGGTTCTCACCAATCGCCTCAACCGTCGGCTCTGGCATCTGATCAAATGAAAATGTACCCTTACGGCCAGCAAGCCACCCAGCAACAACAACAACCATACTACCAAAACGCGGCCCTGTACTACCAACAATCTCCCTACGGTGCTACTACTGCAGCTTCGACGGCGCCTCTGTACCTGGCTTACCCTCAAGGGGCACAAATGTACGGATACTCCTACGGACAAGTTCCCCAGCCGCAACAAGCGCAAGCCGCGGCTGCTCCCATGGCTCACCCCACCTCGGGCACCCCTCAACAACCAGCCCTGGCCACCCCGCAGGCCGCCCTGGCTACTCCTCAACAACCAGCACTGGCAACTCCTCAACAACCCGCCGATGCCAAGAAGGAGGAAGAATAAACCTTTGAAAACCGTCATAATTGTACTTATAAATGATCTGCATGGTTTTGACCCAATGTTGTGATAGAGTTGGGGGTGTAATATACAAACAAGAATAAAATAATATGCTTTTTTACATCAGTAATATACGATACTAGTGGATAATTTACACCTCCTCATCAGTATTGCAACCCTACTGCAAATTACCGGATTCCTTGCGCAAAGCAGGCTAGCCGTTAGCTGTCAAATGCACGTCGACAACATCAATTTGCAGAACGATGATGTCTTATATACTTGTTGAGGTGTAATTTTGCTGACAGATACGTGGGTCTTGAGCCCGCATCGACAAAATGCCATCTTTTAACGGACACCTACAGCACGACATCTGAGGAGGGATAGTACCTTACCGATACAAAGACATCTCAGATTGTGGTAAGAAAAGATTTTCATTAATTATATGCCGAACACTCATTAGTCGAGGTTAGAAGGTGTTTGTGGAAAAGTTTAGAAAAATGAGAGTGGTGGGATACTCGAATTTCATGTTGCCAGTGCTTAGCCTCTTGCTTTTTCCCACACCCCCTTGTTAACTTCGAAATTTACTTGGCCGATCTCTATCTTCGTATATCTCTCCAATCACAACCCTCGATTTATTATCCCCAGTCTTCATATGCCTATCGCATTCTTTTTTCAAGCGCCCAATCAAACCAACGACAAAAGATATCCTAGGCAATAATGATATAGAATAGAACTAAACCTCGACACGACATCTATCTAAGAATCCCTAAGTTCACCCCCACCCCCACATTCGTTTATTGTTTCCCGATAACCTCCGCGTGCCCGTCACCGGCGCTATCGTCTTATCACAATCCCTATCGGCCATTGATAGGCAATATACAGGACAAATACATCTAAACTTACACCCTAACGATAACGATAACATGTTCTGTAATCAATTAATATAAATTGGGATACCCCCCTCAAACGAAAACCAAGAATGGTCAACACAACAACTCCTGACAACTTGTATGGCGGCGACGTCATGCAAGTAGACTTTAACAGTTACTTTGATAAGGCCGATATGGCCTGGATTGGGACGTCAGCAGCGTTGGTGTGGATTATGATACCGGGGGTGGGGTTGCTTTATTCCGGGTTATCTAGAAAGAAGCACGCTTTGTCTCTTATGTGGGCGTCGCTTATGGCGGCGTGTGTATCTGCGTTTACTTGGTTCTGGTGGGGGTACTCGTTGGTGTTTACTCATACTAGTACTTCGCCCTTTTTGGGAAACTTGCAAAACTTTGCCCTTAAACAAGTATACGGGGCTCCCGCTGTGGTGTCGCTGGTGCCTGATATCTTGTTTTGTTTGTACCAAGGTATGTTCATGGGTGTCACCGCCATCTTGATGGTAGGTGCTGGTTGCGAAAGAGCAAGACTTGGTCCGATGATGGTGTTTTTGTTCTGCTGGCTTACTGTCGTGTACTGCCCCATCGCTTACTGGGTGTGGGGTCTGAATGGGTGGCTCGTCAAGTTAGGGGCTATTGATTTTGCTGGTGGTGGTCCCGTTCATGAGAGTCTGGGGTTTGCTGCATTGGCATACTCGTTGTGGCTTGGTAAGAGAAAGGACCCTTTGATTGCCGCTGGTAAGGTGCCCAAGTACAAGCCCCACCTGACGTTTTACATTGTTTTGGGGACAATTTTCCTTTGGTTTGGATGGTTTGGCTTTAACGGGGGTTCCACTGGTGGTGCTTCTGTCCGTTCATGGTATGCGTGTGTAAACACCAATATCGCTGCCGCTTGCGGTGGGTTGACGTGGATGTTTATCGATTATTTCCGTACTGGTGGTAAGTGGTCGACTGTAGGGTTGTGTGTCGGTGCCATTGCCGGGCTCGTTGGGATTACCCCAGCCGCCGGCTATGTACCAGTGTACACTTCAGTTGCGTTTGGGATTGTCCCCGCTATTATCTGTAACTTTGCCGTTGATATTAAGCAATTTATCCAAATTGATGATGGGATGGATGTGTTTGCCCTTCACGGGGTCGGTGGGTTTGTTGGTAACTTCATGACCGGGTTGTTTGCCGCAGACTATGTGGCCGCTGGGGACGGTTCGGTTGCGGCGAAACCCAGTGCCCGGATTGCCGGTGGGTGGATGAACCACCACTGGAAGCAATTGGGGTACCAGTTGGCGGCGTCGGTTTCGGTTGCCGCCTGGTCATTTGTGGTGACGTCTATTTTGTTACTCGCCATGGACCGGATTCCTTTCCTTCGGATCAGATTGCATGAAGATGAAGAGTTGATGGGAACCGACTTGACTCAAATGGGCGAATTTACCTACTACGACGAAGAGTCTGGGGAAATGAAACCGTTCAAGGACCTGGACTCGACCGCATACTTGATCGAACCGTTGAGACTGACTCCCGCAAGATTAGACAAGTTGAACCTGGTGGCGCTGCGGCTGGCGGCAGCACCGCCACCGGAGAAGATCAGTGAACGCTCTAGTGAAAGCGGTTCCGAGTCTTCCAAGAATTAACCGTGCACATAGGCAAGCCACAGGTGTTGGTATGTAATGAATCAAACAATTAATTTGATGATTGTAAATAATACCCGCGTCAACTTTCATGACAATCAATAATACATCTTCCATACTTAACCGATTCAGCCCCCCACAGACAATAATCTATCCTGGTTTGTGCGTGGTGGTTGCATATTCCTATACTGCATAGATTATTAGTGGATTGTTCAATGCAAGATGAAAGCCATGTATTAAAGCACATATGCGTTTCCATATTATTCCCTGATAGCTTCTCCACCATACCTGGAGATTTAATTCCATATTCACTTTCCTCGATATAATCGGGTGGTGCGAAATGACTACTCTATTGTACCCCAGACTCTACTTGCACTTAGGGTACCAATTCCTGCACGGATTCCTACAACCTACAATTAAACGTTGCATAGTACTTTCACCAACACGATCGTTGCATCATCTCAAGGTAACTTGCTGCAGTTCATGTCTGCATAACCGCCACAAAAGACCCCACCTGACGATCGGGCAACCACTTTGCCGATGTCGCGATTCGCCAACCTAATTGAATCCATACCTGTGGTTAACTAAAAAGTAGTTTTGTTACATAGGTAACGCTATACATGCCAAAAACCCCACATTTTCACTCGACCGAAGATTGCTGAGGTCGTGCCGGTACCGTAAATACATCCACCCGAAAACATGCGCAGTTTATCACCACTTCAACGATGTCTGAAACCGACGGGGCCCAGTCGTACAATTTCCCGACAACAATTCTTACAGAGAAGCCCCCGGCTCAGGCTGCGGTCATTCTCCCTCACGCACTTGATGCCCAGCAGAAACTCACTGCCGAAGTATCCCAATGGTTCGAGCTGTATTTGGGGGTAATTCAAAACAACGTCAAGCAATTGAAGCTGGCAGTGGAAGCAGGGCAACGTGTGTTTAACGAATCAAACCTTGGGCCTGACGCTGACGAGTTTGGCAACTTTCCCCAGTACTGGAACTGCTTGTTAACATCGCTCAAGTTGGAAGCACAGCTGAACGAGTTGATGATCAAAAATTTGAAGCAGGACGTTTTGGCTCCGTTGAGAAACGACCAACATGACGTCAGAGTCCTGGAACTACTTGTCAACTCTCAGGAATTGACGGAAATCTCCCGGGAGTTCCAAAATGGCGCCGCCAATGCTGAGGTGCAATGGAACTACAAGGCGCCTCAAATCTTTCAAAACTTTGAGGATTACAAGGCCCAACAATTCCATCTTCTTTTCAACACCGTGTTGACATTTTTCCAGGTGGATTCGGCCAAAATCACAAAGGGGATTAGTAACAACGAAAACCTGACCAATTACCTCGTTTCGAACTACAAATTGGAGCAACAGATGCACCAATATCTCGAGGTGGTGATTGGCAAGCAATACCGCAAGCAAATTGCCCCTCCTGGCCACCCCGGCACGGTTGACTATTACCAACAACGGGGGTCGCTGACCACGGAAAAGAAGGCGAGACGGTTGCTGTCATTTAACCTGTTGGGGTCTAACCATCAAGACGAGGAAAAACGGTCATTGAAGCTGAAGGTGGGGCTGTTATTTGGTCGGAAAAAGGATAAGAAAAAGAACAAGGGTGGTTTGGCGGGACTGACTATTCCCGAAGATGCCCTGGTTGTGACCAATGACACTGCCTCGCAACTGTTTACCAACCAGTTAGGACGTTCCGGCTCCATCCAACAGCAAAACCGGATTAACCGCACCCTGCTGGTCCAACTGAATGGACCTGACCGGGGCCGCCAATTGCCTCCCACACCCAAGGAAGACTTTTCCACCCCTTTGCAGCCGCAGCAAAAGCAGCAAGCTCCTTCGCAACAACCTGTTCCCCAAGCGGTGCCTCGCGCGCAAACGACCGAGCTGTTCGATGAACAGGAACAATTGAAGCAGGCGCAATTGAAGCAGCAACAAAAGCAGCAACAATTCCAGCAACAACAATTCCAGCAGCAACAACTGCCTCAACTGAGCACCCTACAACAATCGTTCCAACAGCAGCCTGTCCAGCAGCAACCTGTTCAACAACAACCGTCGTTCCAACAGCAACCTGTTCAACAACAACCGTCGTTCCAACAGCAACCTGTTCAACAACAACCGTTGTTCCAACAGCAACCTGTTCAGCAACAGCCGTCGTACCAGCAACAGCAACAACTGTCATTCGACCAGCAACAACTGCCGTTCCAACAACAACAATCCCCTCCACAACAAACCCCGCAATTCACCCAGCGTAAAACGCTGTCTTTCGGGCTGCCCGCGTCACCCGACTCCCCTAGTCAATCACGATACGCGTCACCTGCTTATCTGCAGTCTCCTACCAAGGCGTCGCTTGACCCTCGGGCAGTGGTGGCAGGTGCTGCCGCCGCTGGTGTAGCTTGTATCGGCGCCGCCGGTGCCGCTGGTGCTATTCGTGGCGTCCATAGCCCCTTTGAAGGCACCCCACCACCCGCTAGTAAACAGTTGCCTCAGTCGCCATCGGAATTGGGGTCCCTGCCCAACGTGATCCAGTTTAGAGAACTGGAACTGGAAGAACTGGATTCGGAACGTGAAGGTCGGATGCTGATGTTGAAGCGTCATGACCTTGCTCTGCCAAGAACCAAAATTCGCGACCTGAAGTTTTCGTTTGAGCAAGGGGATGAAACCACTCTTCCTGAACCGACTGTCGAAGACACCTTGGGTGACTTAAACAACCGACAAGGGCTGCTTGGCTCCAGACCGGCGCCTCCTCCTCCTCCTCTGAGAAAGGTGGTCCACCACGAGGCCACTGCGTCGCTGCTTTCTTCTGCTAGAGGCATTTCTTCCGATGTACCCTATGCTGTAGGTTCGCCGGCGCTGGTGGTTCCGCTGTTCTCCAGCCCCAGTGCCCCCCTTGCCGCACAGGACACAGGGATGCTGTTAATGAAGCTGGACGTATTTAAACACTTTGAACACGGCTACCTGGCTCTGGGGCTTAATGCTCTGGTGGCAGAAGTTGTCAATGCAAAGTTCACTGACGGCCATCTCACAAAGTCCCAAATTGTTGGTGAAGTGGCCTTCAACTACCAGGGTGAGGACGCCGCTACCGCGCCGCCCGTGCAATTGGAGGTGATCCCCTACAAGAAGTTTGACCGGGTAGTTGTGAATCACGATCTTTTGCAAACGGCCGGATCGGAAAACCAATACCAATTGCTTCCCGCTCATATCACCGCCAAGACCCTTGGTGGCATCAAATACTTCCTTAAGGATGTAGATGTGCCGGTGGTAATCAACCAGATTTGGAAATACGAACAACACCAGGCTTCGCTTATTATTATCATCAAGCCGAACCCCAGCCTTGCCGACAAGGTGGTGTTGGAAAACTTGGTCATCACTGTTGCCCTTGAGACGTCGGTTAATGTCAGCTCGGCCAAGCTGAGTCCACACGGGTCGTTCAACACGGATAAGAATAGATTGACCTGGCGTTATACACTGCCGGTAGTGCTAGGCGGTGCTGCTAACCTGGAAGAAAAGTTGATGGCAAGATTCATGACGTCATCGAAAGGTAAGGAAAGTGACCTGGGGGTGCAGGTCAAGTTCTCCATGTCCAAGCCTCCGTTGAAGTTGGTCCAGGTGACTGCTAATGGGCAAGAGGTCCCTGTGACTCGGAATTTGATTCTGGGTAACTACTCGGGTTATACCGTTTAACCATGATATAATATGTACTAATTAGATATGTTCACTACTCAAGTATCGACACATCGGCCACCTCTGCCACATCCACCCTTGCCACATCCACCCGTCTCTTCTTCAGTGGGTGCTCCTCCTCCATCAACACCAACTCGTCTTCGTTTTCATCGATAATTATTGTGTCTCCACTCGGTAGCGGTTTTTCAACTTCCTTCTTTTCACCGAGAACCACTTGGTGAAACTCGGTGGAGGCAGTTCCGATGGAAACGTACAACTCCAAGTTTTCCAACTCGTCATCATCATCCTGAATGAGCAACACATGCCCCAGCTTGAAATCAGGAAGTAAATCCAACGGGTCGTCAAGTTTGTCTTCAAAGTCCATGTCATACAAGAGCTTGGACCCAATCATCAACAGAAGCGCGTCCATCTTGTAGCCATAGTGGGTCAACTGTTCAACAAGCCACAGCAACGTCTTATCATGGTAATCACTGGTGGTGAGCTTGAGTAAACCACGGGCCGTCCCCAGAGAAGGACACGTCGGCTTGGGAGGGAATGGCTTCCCCGCCAGCAAAAAGTTTGTCGGGGTAATAGAAATAAACGCCACCTTCAGCAGCTGCGATACCTTAGAGTAGTCACTCAGCCCCTGGGCAATAGTGGAGCCATCATCAGTGGTGCTGACGTACTCAAAGAACTGAGTTCCCCCCAAACATTCAAGGCCAGAAATAATAGCATTGGTAGTCGCAATGGCCGGGATAATATTCCCGGCAATTTCTTTGATATCAAACTTGGTCTTGAGCGGGATCCCAAACACCGAACTCCGCAAATTGGCAGCTGCAGCGACAAAGTTGAGGGTATCTTCATCATCCTTATCGAAATAAATGATATCTTCACCCCCAGAAATCCGTTGCTGCAAACGTTTAGTGGCCTCACCAAGGACATACAAGTTTTGCGCCACCAGCCACAATTCCGTATCATTGGTCAACATATCCGCACCTTGAGCGCTGATTTCATCGGAATGCTTCCAAGCTTCCAAAGGTACTGGCCGCTTACGCAGTTTCCACAACGCATCAATTCGAAGCAATTGCTCAATATCAGTATTGTAAAGAGTTTGCACCAACTCGTTGTAGAATTGGGGTTCTAGCCGGGCCAGTTTCAACTTGTAAAGTTCGTTGGTCCCTTGATTAAGTGCCAGGAGTTCCTCCTCATTGTCAGTGGCACCCAGTAAGTTTTCTTGTTCTTGGTCTTCACCAAACAACAGGGGCCAGAGAAACTCCTTGGCCCAAGTAATGCAGTGTACTGGCTGTGAAGGTGTCAGTCGGATGGTACAAACAGGAAACGTTTTGGGAGTCTCCTTAGTATCACAATCAAAGCATTCGGTGGCATTAGGATAGATGGGCTGTACATGGCCATTATATCCCTCCGTGCCCAGCTCCATCAACGGCTTTTTAAGAAATAAGCACATCTTGTTAACATACCGGCGCGCTTCAATATTATCCAAAGCATTGAATACCATCGAGAACTGTTGCCACCATTGCATAGGGAACTGGGTGGTGTCCATGATATTACCATGGTGGGGTTGTAAAATGGTGTCATGGTAATTGAACAGTTGCACAGCTTGGGAAATGGTAATGGCCTTTGACTTGTCAATGTCCTTTTGCCGGAAGAGGAACTGCCGGTTCAAATTGGACAATGTGATGGTATCTAAATCGACAATGTGAATTTCACCGTAACCCAGAAGCATGAGGTCCTTGATAAGTTCACAGCCAATCCCACCAGCACCTACCATTAGGACTTTGGTGTGCCGGAGTTGGGTAACAGTGTCATCGCCGACGATACGTCGGAGATAACTATCGCGGGCCATGGTAGGGTTGTCGCCGCGAATGGATTGTTAAAGCGAGCGTCAAGCTCTGGTGGCATAAGCACTTGGAGTAATAAAAAAATCAAAACTATAGATATAGGGAGGAGAGGTGATTTGCTCATTTATTGGACTTTAACCCATTTTATTTTCAATTTTCATCTGCTGTCATGAATTACTAATTAATGTAATATATTTTTCTCGTTCTCGCGACAGCACATAGATCATGTTTACTGGAATTGTTGAAACTATTGGCACGGTAGAGTCTGTTGTCGAACTTGACAAGTCGGAATCAGGGGGTAACGGGGTTGCAATTGTCATCAAGGATGCGGCGGTGGTACTTAGTGATGTTCATCTCGGCGATTCCATTTCCACCAACGGTGTGTGTCTCACTGTCACCGAATTTAATGACGCTAAGAACCAATTCAAGGTGGGGGTGTCACCAGAAACTCTTCGCCGGTCTACCCTCGGCGAATTACGCGCTGGTGATAAAGTGAACCTCGAAAGAGCCGTCAATGCAGAGACCCGGATGGGTGGTCATGTGGTGCAAGGCCACGTCGACACAATCGCCAAAATTACCACCAAGAAAAGTGAAGAAAACGCCATAAATTTCACCTTTCAGTTGCGTGATCGCCAGTACATGAATTTCATTGTTGAAAAGGGGTTTATTGCCGTGGATGGCACCTCGTTGACGGTGACCAACGTTGACTATAACACCGCCGAGTTTTCTATCCAGATGGTGGCATATACTCAAGATAAGGTGGTGATTCCGTTGAAGAGTGAAGGTGACAATGTCAATATCGAAGTAGATGTCCTGGGCAAGCTCATTGCTAAGCAGGTGGAATTGATACTTTCAGGAATGGCCAGCAATGACGATTCCCCGGTGGCAAAGGCGTTGGAAGCATTAGTCGAGAGAAAGGTGAGAGAAGCGTTGAACAAGTAAAACAAACGAATCTAATGACTAACGTATAATGAATTAAGTCGTATTTTGATAACAGATATTAGTAACCTAAGCCATTTTCCCACTAATACTAATTTCTATTTTCTACGGCTAGTGCTCGCACGCTATTTTGTTGTATTCGCATTTTCGCACGGTGGCGACAATCACTATGGATATCATTCTTGGGATCAAGGTGGCGGACTCCACCATCATTGCCACTTCTAAGGCGGCGACCCGGGGTATTTCTATTCTCAAAGACAATGATGATAAAACCAGAGTGCTCAACTCCCACAATCTCATTGCTTTCACCGGGGAAGCTGGGGACACCGTGCAATTTGCTGAATACATCCAAGCCAACATTCAATTGTATACCATGAGAGAGGGACACGAATTGAGTCCCAAGGCTACCACCAACTTTATCCGGTCGGAATTGGCCAACTCGTTGCGTCTGAGAAAGCCGTACCAGGTTAACTGCCTTGTGGCTGGGTTTGACACCAAGACGCTGCAGCCAAGTTTGACATGGATTGACTACTTGGGCACCAAGACCAATCTTCCTTACGGCGCCCATGGGTATGCCGGGTTTTACTGTACCTCGTTGTTGGATAAGCACTACAGAGAAGGGTTGACCCTTGACGAAGGGTTGAATTTAATGCAAATGTGCTTGAAGGAATTGGAATTGAGAATGCCCATCGACTTTAAGGGGGTGTATATCAAGGTTGTGGACAAGGATGGGGTCAAAGCTGTGGGTGGCGAGAACCCGAACGACTTGCCGCCGGCTGAAGCATCGCTGGCTCCGGCCGTGCAAGCGGCTGCCTAATGAGCGATACGAATGCAAAAAAACAACCGTTGTGGATGACCCATTACAGGAAATGTTCTACGGCTACTAGATAGTAGATGAATGTAACGAACCATAAGGTAAATTGTAGTGTCATTTGCGATCATTTCGTTTATATTTTTAATTTTGGCATCACCGCCTTTTCAGTTCTCTCGCTTATACTAACTAATCCTTTTTCTCCCTTTCATGCTGGCGAAGTTGTTCATAAGCAGCATTCAGTTTAAAAAACCGACCCATCACCCACAGTGAAAACCACACGGGAGTCCACTGCCCCACAAAGTTAAACAACACCGCCGATCTTCCCTTGTAAATGTTAAATCCACTTGGTCGAGACACAAGTATACTCACCAACCCTTCAGCATAAACTTCAGGTGGTTCACCTGCTGAAGTCATATGGGATGACTTCTGGAGAGAATCGTAAACCCCTTTGACATTGTAAACCGAGTTCTTGATTGATTTCCCCAATTGAAGTTTAGCTTCGGGGTTACGTTGACCGATTCGAGTATCTACCCCCCCAGTTATCACAGAATACACATTCACCCCAAACGGGGCCAATTCGTCATATAACGCCCTCGCATATACATCAAGAGCTGCCTTCAGCCCACCGTAGAACCCTACCCATGATAATGGTGCCCTACCCGCCAACAGGGTTGAAAACACAATCATCCCTTTGGCGGCAAACAATGCCAGAATCAAATACTTAACAAAATAGACGTGGCCGATAAAATTCACCCGAATCATCCTCTCCATGACAACATCGTCTGTACACACCACTGGCCCGCCAATAGCCATACCTCCGTTACAATACAAAACATCCAACACCCCACCACAATCGTGTTCAATAAGAGGAATCACCTCTTTAATTTGATCAACATCAGCATTATCACATACGTAGGTAACCGCCTTATATTCACGTTCTAATTTGGCCAACTCATCCTGATACATTTCTGGAGCAGTAACATAGAGTTTATAGCCCCGTTTGGCAAAGGAACGGCACAACTCATAGCCAATTCCTCCGGTGCCACCAACAATACAACAACTTTTCGCCATACGCCCCTCGAACGAGACAACTTTGCTTTATATGTCTTTTCGTCTACATGAAAGTACACAGTGGTGCTTGGAGGTGGGTTCATGTGCTATATACTCTATACTCTACAGTTTTGGATGTCAAACACCAAAATGTCAGTTGTACCCAACTTCTTGAGCTTATCCATGATTTCACCAATGTTCTTAGATTCAACCATCGATTGAACGGCGACCCAATCTTCGTAGTTAGTCCCGTGCAGTTCCAAAGCCGACACAGTAGCAGCCTTACGACCAGGGGTGATCTTGAGCGCTTCTTCGAGAATCGATCTGCGAGCGTTGTAGTTGCACAAAACATACTTTTGCGCCGCCAAAACCCCTTCAATTCTTTGCTTGATAGTGGCCACCAATTCAGGGTGCTTGGGGGTCTTGGAAGAGATAAAGTGGGCCAGGGTGGACAAAACCGTTTCAATGGGCTTGAGACCAGCAGCACGCATGGTTTCGCCAGATTCAACAAGATCGACAATGGCGTCACCGACACCAAGGGCAACGGAAGCTTCCACCGAACCACCAACGTATCTGATCTTGGTCGTCAACTCGTCGGTACCTTCAAGCTTCTTGAAGTAGTCGGTAGTAAGCCGGGTGAACGAGGAAACGATCTTCTTCCCCACTAACTGCTTGGGGTCGTCGTAAGGCCCATCAGCAGGCACTTGGATTTGCAACTTGCACGAACCAAACTTCAAGTCAATGAGATCATCGACATTGTCGTACATGTTAGCTTCTTGGATCTGGTCATACCCAGTAATACCAATGTCACATTGCCCTTCACCAACAAACACAGGAATATCAGCAGCAGGCAAAAAGATAAGGGCAATAGGCAAGTTGGTACAAAGGGCAATATCCAACCGGTTCGACCTTCTAAATTGAATATCGGCACCAGCCAACAATTGTGAGCATTTTTCATACAATCTCCCTTTTTTGGGGACAGCAAATAGAAGTCTATCGGGAAGGTGGTTGACTAAGTCCATGTTGAGCGTTGACTCATATTCGCACCCACGTTGGTTTTCTTACATCGGGGTCACGTGCGCCGATGGAGAAATGAGTAATAAAGGCAGAGCCCCATCTCTATGATGGAGTGAACATTATTGGCTGGAGATTTATTTTGTGTCGATGAATGTTGAGGGGGTTAAATAGGAGCATGTGACCGTGACTAAGGTTTAGGTGCTTCCATACTTGTTCCGATGATCTACATCCCGTTGGGCATTTTAGCGTTTCCACATAAACCAACGGCAGCATACGGTTAGTCTAAATTTGGTCTATAGGCCAGTTCCTGTCTAGTTGATAAATTAAATCCAATTTAGCTTGTTCCTCCATGGTTGTAATGTTTTCCATGGAGCCACCAAGAGCTATCCTCTTGCTTGTTGTTCATTTCTATGGAACGAAATGCGCATCAGATAGTCATTTTATCATGCAAATTGTCTTAGACGCCCGCTGCCTTGTTTTCAACCAACCGGGAATTGTCTTGACCGCTAATGTCAACCCGCTTGTGTAAGTTCACCTCGCCGTTGCCGTGGCCGTACCAGTATTTATTAAAACTCCACGTCAACAAGATTTTCACCATATCCCAGGGACGGATTTCGGGCCACAACTTGTCGACAAACACCACAGCACATTGCGGCAGCACACACTGCCACAACAAAAAGTCCAGTAATCGATATGTCCCCGATGTCCGCACCAATAGCTCGAGGGGAGGACATTCATTGGTATATAGATGATTGTCGATGGCGGTCTCGTCAATCACGATGCCGTCTTGTAAGCTATCCTCCACAGTTCGTTTGATCAGAGTGGCCATCTCTTCTCTCAGAGTATAGGGAAAGCACACATTGAGCATTGCCCGCTTATTGTCCTTGGTTAACGACTCGGCTCTCTCTAGCACCTTCCGTACGTCATCGGGTAACAAATCAAGATTGCCAATCACTCGGACCCGGATGCCGTACTTGGAACAAAGCTCACCGTTTTCCACAATTTGCTGTAACTTGTTTTTGGCCAACTCCATCAACCACGACACTTCATACAGTGAACGCTTGAAATTTTCAATGCTGAAGGCATAGACAGTAGCACACTCAATCCCACACTCGTATAAGAGCTCTAGAATTTGTGCCATCAGTTCAAACCCGAGCGAATGGCCTTCCTTAATCTCTAATTTGTGGGTTTTGGCAAAACGTCGGTTCCCATCCATAATGATGCCGACATGTTTGGGCACCGGTCCCTGTCGTATGAGCAGACCCACAGCCCGCTTTATCGTTAACATTCACTTGGTTCCTGCCACGCACTCAACCAAACTTCGCGAAACCCTGCGGGATCATGTGATGCCATCTTCGGTGTGACTTTGACAATTCTCCTAATCAAGTAATTTGGATGGATGGATCGGTTGGCTACAATCATAGCAAAGTAAAATAAGAAATATGATTTCGTGAAAAGTTATCTTCAAGATTTTTATGAGAGACACGATAAATTTAGATCGTCATCCATAGCAATTATCCTGGGCACCCGAATAGTCATGAAATGTCTCCATTATGGTGGTATCATCAGAAAGTCTCCCGCCGCAGTTGTCCGCAAAAAATGAGTGTCCTACTATTAAAAAATTGACGTTGTTTGTTACCCCTTAAACACGTTCTCTAGTGATACAAATGGATAGATTGAGCATAAACTTTTCCATTTATCTTTAACTTTTTTAGCCGCGTCTGGCGTCTCAGGATCGATAAAATCTTATTGACATAAACAACAATAGACTGTGGCTTCTTTCACTTCGCCCGCTTTCTTTCAGTTTCGGCTATTATCAGCTCACTTTTATTTATTATTCTTCGATCAACTATTGTTCCCGATTGTCGGGGTATTCTCTGTTCCCCTGACCGCGTAGTGTCTGAAGATTTACAATGCAAAGTTGTTCCTCGCGTTTTAAAACAGAAGAATAACCGAATGCCAAGAGTCTCGCCACAGTAATAAATTGAATACCCTGTTTTATGTTTATTTTCAGAATTCTCTCTCTAGTCATGAGGGTGCACCATGCAGTTGTCTCGAACCAAAGTAAGATATGAAAATAGGACACTAATTCAATTATTAAATGGTATAAATTAACTGCCAGCCTGGAAATATTCAACAACTTTCCATACATTCGCTAAAATGAAGTTTTCCACCGCTACCTTGAGTGCCGTATTGGCTGCCACCGTCGCTGCTGAAGTGGCCACCCCCACCGACCAAAACACTGGCTTGTACAAAAGAGAAGCGAATGCTGTAGCCCAAGAACTTGTTTCGATTATCAACTCGCAATTTCCTGCCAATTACAAGAGGGATGCTGAAATTGACTGGGACTCTCTTGCTTCGAACGTTTTTGGTGCCGAGATTGCCAAGCGGGCAGATATTGACTGGAGCGCCATCATCCTGAAGATTCCCGACCTTCTTAAGTCGGTGTGGGACCTGGGACTCATTCAAAATGCAGTCACTGCTGTGTTGAACTCCCCCGAATTGAAGAACTTGTTCTTCAACGCTCTCAAGTGGGTCTTTAACTTGATTTCGTCGTGGTTCTCCTCTACTCCTTCCTCCTCGTCGTCTGCTCCTGCTGCCACCAGTTCTGCTGCCCCTCAAAATGCCAAGCGGATGTTGGACTTGTTGGACCAAATGCAGAATGACCCCACCTTGACCGCCAGGGACTTTGGTGACTCGCTTGGTCTGATTATCCAAGCCGTTGGCGATTCGGGCGTTTTGCAATCAGTGTACAACTGGGTTGTTAACTGGATCAAGGACCACCCTGACCAATTCCAATCTCTTGCTCAAGGGGCTGGCCAATTCGTGGGGAAGATCGTTTCTGAGGTATGGCAATGGGCTAAGGACAATGGGGTTTTGGACTCTGTCTTGAAGTGGCTCTCTGACAATTCCAGTGGTCTTGTCAAGACTGTGATTTCGTTCTTGCAATCTGTACTTGGTAGTTCTAGCACCCTGGGTTCCAGCACCTCTTCTGCTGGAGCTACCAGCACCGCGGACACCACTGTTACTCCCACTACAGGCGTTCCCACTTCTACGATCACCCCTACCACTGACGTTCCCACTTCAACGATCACCCCTACTACTGACGTTCCCACTACTACGATCACCCCTACCACTGACGTTCCCACTTCAACGATCACCCCTACCACCGACGTCCCCACTTCTACGATCACCTTTGATTCACTCACCGCTTCCACTTTTGTCGCCAAAAGAATGATGTACTAGATTAGTTATGTTCAATCTGTTTTATTAAATGCTCCTACTCTATATGGGGTCAACCCATTATTTTTGTTCATGTGGGTTAAACACCAACAGTACCCCTTCGTCACCAGCAGTAACCAATTTACCATCATCCATTATCACAAAGTCAAATACAGGCATGTTGTGACCTACAGCGACGTACTCTTCCAGACCTTGACGGGCATCCCACCGGTAGACCTTACCGTTAGTCAGCGACCCAACCAAAATGTACAGCTTGGGTTCAAATTCCAACTTGGTGATTGCACCTTCGTAGTCTTCGTGATGTTCAGTTTGCCATTGCCTACGCAACCGCCATTGTTGGGTATCAAACATGAAAATGTCACCGTGAACCACCCCCACTGCCAACAATGGCATCAGTTGGCACCAGGCAATGGCCTCGATAGACAACAGATCTTCATCATTGTTAGTGATAACTTGTAAGTTATTGACCACCTTTTGCGTTTGGTTATTGATGATGGCAAGCTGACCGTTCCGGCCACCAATAGCGGCCATGTGTTCGTGGATTTGCAAAACCACCCACGGCAGCTCAATCCCCTTGAAATCAGATGGGACAAACTTGTAGATGGGTTGACCGGTACCGACATTCCAGCACACAATGGTCGAATCATCAGAAATAGTCAACAATTGGATGGTTTCATTGTCGGCAAAAAATTGCCCGGCATTACAATCCAAGGTGTGAGAGAACCCGGTCATCATTTGCACCAAGTCATTACCTTCAATGTTGTAAACCCACACAGATCCATCGTTGGCACCAAACGCAAAGTAAGGTTGAGAGGGGTGTGTGGCAATCCAATGAATTTCTTCCACTTCTTCAATTTCACCAATCTTGGACCACTTCTCACCGTTCTTAGTCCGGTGGACTTGCAAAAGCCCAGCCATGTCTGCAGTGATCACATAGTTACCATCTGCAGTGAACTTGGCAGTAATCACCGATTCCTTATGCTCGATGGTAGCAACAACCACCGGAGGTTGCTTATGAGTTGTCCACAACCTGGCGGTGTGGTCAGCAGAACCAGTACAAACAAGGGGTAACTTGGGGTGGCGGGCGATAACGAACACCAGGTCGCCGTGCTCGAGGTAAGCACACGAGTTGTTCAGCAAGTCAAGCACGATAGGCTCATCGTCATCTTCTTCCATGGCATTTACTTCATCCATTTCTTCGTCACTGGGAACTTGGTCATCACCGAGTTCAACAACTTCGCCAACATCGTGCTCCTCCAATTCCTTGTGATCGCTCATATTGTAGTTTGAAATGGATTTCTAATCGGTGCGATGAGATGGTGATGGGAGTGCAGGAAAAATGTAGATCGAGAATATGGCATGATACTATGAATGGTGGAAGTGCCGTAGTATGTAATAGGAGAACGCTTGGCTTAAGGGTATTCTACAAAACTGTTAAAGTTTAGCTTAAACAACTTGAATGCTGATAATGCCGTCCGTTTCATCGCCTCTCGATAGCTCAGCTGGTAGAGCATGAGACTGTAATGTTTAGAGCTATCTCAGGGTCCCGTGTTCGACTCACGGTCGGGAGAACTTTTTTGCTAGGTGAAGTGCTACACAGATCACGTAATTTTTTTTGAGTTGAAATGACAATGTAGCTTCATTGACGTAGGGTACAAGAAGTTTGGATACAGTCTTGAGAAATTATCTGTATCATCAGTTTGTAGATATACAAGACAGTTTCATGCAACATTTGGGAAATCATTACCAGCATATTCAACGGTTTATATACTTAGTGTAAACTATACCGTCTTCCAGATAATGGTACCGTTTATAAACCCTAATGGTGTACATACGCTTTTGCCTTAAATCACTTTAAATGTCAATTAAGCTGTCCGGCTCTCCTATGAATTGAGCAATGGCCTTTTTCACCAAACTTACTCTAATTCCTTCTTGGGGGTTCTATGTGCTGTTGTCCAACTTCTCACGGAACTTTTCCCAGTCAATTGAGTTACCTTCTAAGTTAACTTTCTTGTGAACTTCCATAATATATACTCTTTATATTAGAAAAATCGGATGGCTTTTTCAGTTACAGATAGCTAGTTTATATAGCTTTTTCTACAATTAAATCGACGTGGCCATTGAGGTCCAGTTTACATTTTAAAAACTTCCTAAGCCTCAAATAATTTCCCCGCCTCGTTGTCCTTAAATGGTTTTTTCGTCACCATGTAAGGTCAATATACTTGTTTCTTCACTTCAATGCGCATATTTCATCTGACACTGGGTCTCTCATATCAGCATCATTCATTGATGCTAAAAACTGTACATAGGAAATTATTGTAGTTACTCTACTTTTGTTATAATTCCAAGTATCCTGGGGCTCCCGGGTTCAATTCCCCACCATTTCCCGCAGTTCTCTGCACCATCACCTGAGTTTTCCCCGCACTACGGTTTCTCTATCCTCTCTATATATCAATAAATGTGAGAAAAAAAAATCCTGATATAAACGGGCGTGTGGTCTAGTGGTATGATACACCCTTAGGGTGGGTGTGGCCCTGGGTTCGATTCCCAGCTCGCCCCTTATTTTTAAAGCTTTATCGAATGATGAGTGCAGCTAACCAATATTTTGAGAAATTTGTTTCCAGCTATGATGTAACCATTCTTTTGTAAAATTTTTGCTTTTTAGCAATATACTTCAGGATTTACAGAAAATTGCATCAGACTCAATGTCAACAGAACTATTGAAAACAAACAATACGGAGCGGTATTTCACCAATAAACTACAACTGTCGATGAAAAATCACATTTACAGGCAATGTCAACAGGAAAGATGAGAAATTCAAAATATTTATAGAGTTCGCCTAGTTTTCCCCATAGCAAAAAATTTCTCCCGACCGTGAGTCGAACACGGGACCCTGAGATAGCTCTAAACATTACAGTCTCATGCTCTACCAGCTGAGCTATCGAGAGATTATTGGCCACTTGTGTTTTCTCATATTTGATTTTTCTCATATCTGCTTTTCTCATATGTATAGGAGGCCTAAGGCCTAGATGCACCTATGTAAAGTTATACTGGTAATAAAGGTCAAAGATTTCAATGATCATTTAATCGTGGGGTTTATATTCATTCAATAGATCCTTAGGAAGCAATCATTCAGCCAGTATGACTATAACTAAGTTTACCAGCTAAACCAGCCATGTAAATCGATAAAGAAAAACATATCAACCACTGTTTTTTTATTGATTTTACCCACTGTACATTTACAGGCAAATTACCATCCTATTTCCTATTCTACTCTGCCTGAGGCTTAATCCTCTCAGGTTCTACGCAGTTGCACCCTGACATGAAGAACAATCTAAACAGGCACTAATCTCATGAACATCTTATCTATAGAAGGTTTAAGAACATAATGCGAGATACGTTTGATGTGTACTAAGCGTGTTAAAAATTCAACATAAGATCAAACTTGATTGTGTGGCCATTAAGGCTTGAGTATGTTGGCATAGGTACTGCATATAAAAAAGGCGTTTGTATGGAAGAATTTGAGATTGTCCTTTTGCCGTTAGTGATAGAAGCCAACCAATATTACTCAAAGTCAAAATTAAAGCTAATTTTATCCATTACGGTGTTTTAATCAGAAACAGTTGTTATGTGATTTCAGATTCCGTAGAAATAGACCATTTGAAACAACTTCCGTGATATGACGTCATATCTTTTGTGTGATGCATAAATAACAGCGCAAATCAAAAATGATCAGTCCCCTTCCATGTGTACTTGGTAGTTGTATCTTAAAATGTAGAAAAAGGTTTGAAAACGAAATTCAAACATGTGTGACTTACTAAAAATGACTAATTGTTGTTTCTGCAGTCGGTTAACTTGTAATCAGGAGATCTTATGCAATATTAACTTCTGTCATAATACATTATGGGAAATTCCTTTGATACCAGTCACTAATGGATTTATAGAAACTAGTAGAGTGGAAAATTGTCTCTTACATATCGGTAGCAATACATCAATCTCAATGTTAACCAAAAAGCAACAATTTTGCTCAGAATATTTTTTTGCTGGTCGGCGCCAAGTAGCTGTTGCCTCTGGCCTGTCTTGAAGAAATTTATGCAAGCTAAGGTATATATATATCAGAAAGGAACCCTCACTATTCACCAAATGTCAGAAGCAAATAATGACCAGCTGGCACCAACAGTGAACGAGGTTGAAGCGTTGTCAATAGATCGAGTGAATAGCGAGGCGAGTGAACCAGCCGTTACTCCGGAAACAGTCTTGAACACCTTATATCAGATTCAAGAACGCATGGAACGGTATTTTATATTGTTAGAAGCGGCGATCAATAATTATGATTTACCAGAAGACGCATTTCGTGCCGGTTTGCAGGGTCATTCTAAAGAAAATTCTACAAACCAGTGATCTTGGAGATCGGAGACCACAAATTCTTGGCTCAGTCACTAAATTCGAAATCACTATAGGATACTTTTGAAAACTGGAGAATGTTCATGCCGACAGTGAAAAAACACGAGTCAATCCGAAACCCACGTTGATTGGTATTATTCAGACACATTCAGCTTATGCCTCCAACCCACATGTTTCCGAAACAAAGGTAACCAAGTGAAAAAATCATGTATAGAAATATTCACCAGTTACGAAATCTGAGATTTCCGCTTGCGCTGATCTTGGTATTGCAGCCCAGCTCATCATCAAGATAGGTCCATTACTTATCTGCACAAGCAAACAAGAATCTCGCGGAATCCCGAGAAGTAGGTTTTCTCATGTGCGTACCCCTGATGAAAAGGTCTAACCGTAACGAACAAAATATAATGTAGAATATAATACACCACCCAAAAATGTCAGAGACCCAGGGTCAGATGAGATACTTACTTCCAATTGGAGAAATCACTCCTCACAGTCAGCATACTGACTGTATTTGAGGAATGTGGAAAATAAGTCATAGGGGAATGATGTCGTGGGAGAATGAGTCTGTGGCTCGGAGAGCATTTGCAATGTAAACACGACATTGGATGTCGCTGAAAATCCACCACAGTAAAAAACTATATAAACTAGCTATTTCTTAGTTGAAAGACCATCCGGTTTTTCTAATAAAAAAGAATAAAGAGTATTATGGAAGATCACGTGAAAACTGATCCAGGAGATAACTCAATCGACTGGGAGAGATTCCGTGTGGAGTTCGACAACGCTACTCGGGACCCCCAAGAGAGGGTCAGGACAAACCTAGTGAGAAAGGCCATTGCTCAATTCTTAGGAGAGCCGGACAAAAAAGATTTCAATTTACTATATTATTTAGAATTTATTGGGTAAATATTGTACTTGGATAGCTCAGAAAATCACACTAAAATATTGTTAGTCAACTACGGGCGTGTAGCTCAGTTGGTAGAGCGTTCGCTTAGCATGCGAAAGGTCTTGGGTTCGATTCCCAACTCGTCCATTTTTACAACCTTATGTACCTGATTCAATAACGTCGTCTAAAGTCGCAAACAAATATTTCCAAGTTTGTGCGTTGCGCCTGGCAACTTCGCTATCAATTAATTCTTGGTCCAGATCGACGTCCAGGTCATTGTCATTTGTTTCGCTGTACCAGAGGTCCTGCCTCTGCAGACAAAGCCGAAGTGACAGGTGAGATGGGTAATTCTTCTGAAATAGTGCTGCCACTCTGCTCAGATTTACCGATAATGGTGATTCCAAACCCATACTTGTTACTGGTTGTGTGTTCTGCTGCTGTACCTGAAATGACACTGGCAGACTATAAATGATATCCACATCAAGAGATTGACTCCTTTTTGGAAAGGGCGGCGGCAGATGGTTGGCAAAGAGCCCACAAATGGGGGTTTCAGGCAACAACTCAATATCTACCGTCAGCAGCAATAGTTGCGAGGGAAAATTCATACTGGGCTCAAGAAAAGCACACTGCCACTTCTCGATCACCAGCGGTAGGGTCAGTTTCATCCAAATACGGTGGCGGACGAGATTTTCCTCGAATATTGTTAGCTCAAGAGCTGCAGGAGTCTCGAGGGTACGGGTTGTCCAGTTTTCCATCTTCATTACGAGGGGTACAGAAGGTGGCCAATCTAAGACAATGTAGAACAGGAACATGTACATTACTGCCTCCCGCCAGTTTTCGCCCTCGTTAAACGAAACTTGGAATCTGTCCACGAGTCTTAACCGACCAAATTCAATGATTTTTGACATTGAAATTTCAGGGCTATTGGTAACCAACTGGTTTAAAAAAGTGGCTAGTAACTGCGAGTACTTTACTCCTTGATAACGTACTACTTGTGGTGTTAGCGGGTCTACCAGGACCGCCAGAGGGGCAACCAGGGCAACCTCGTAAAGTGACGGCAGTAGCTTGCGGATTAGGGAACTGGCTTGGGTCAGTGTCATGGGGGTGTCAATCGAAATACTTCCTCCATCAATATCACTCCACGAGAGAGTTTTCAGTAAATTGGCTAAATTTGTTGATGTCAGCTCAACCATCATATTGAAGTATTTGTTAATCAATGCAGGGTCTTTTGGTACCATCAATCCATCACACCCACACGGACATGGAGGGAAAACACGTTCCCGAAGTTCCTGCCATGAATCATTTGGCGCCCTGCATTCCATTCTAAGCTCAAAGCATCCCAGATGAACGAGAGCCCCACATTGAAACTGTACAAACAGTTCATGGTGTAGTCTTGTAGTTAAAGTAACTCTGCAGAGACAGCATGTCAGCAGTTGTACTCTCTTTGGCCTAGGTTTGCTGAGGGCGTAAGGAGGAGGGGGGGCTGGACGCGATGTTAAGAAATGCTGGCGGCATCGACCTAAAGTTCCCGGCATACGTGTCTTGCTGGATAATTCCAGACATTTATAGCACGCGGTATGAATACGAGTGGTGGTTATTGCTCCGTCAGGTGGTGGTGCATTTGAATCGGGTGAGGGTGCATAGGTCAGCATGACGATATAGATGAGAGTGGTGAAAAACAGGGGCATTGATGTGCTATCTACTACTGGTTGTTGAGTCATAGTGTTAGAGTCAGTTGTTATTGTTTACCCCTTGCCGATATCTCATGTTATAATCGTGCATACCCCTGCTTTTAGCCGGCTAAATCCACAACTTGCCTGCATTGATAATCCGCCATCCCCTCGTCATCTCGGCTAATATATATTCCATCTCGTTTCAGAACACCCACCATCAATTGTCGGGGTTCTCCCATTGTGCTCATATGCCCCACCTTTTCAATTGTAAAACAATAGCTAAAGTAAATTTGGAAATAGTCTTCATACATCTTAGCAAATTGCTTTACCCGCAACTTGATGTCACTTGGCCGCCAGCTGACAAATTTTACACCGAGACCCGGAATGTCCAGTGGGGTTGCGTCGTTCCGAACATTGGCTATGGCCCAGGACAACTCGTCCAACATAGTCATATCAACTCCAATGATATGATTTTTCCAAGAAATAAATTTGGCATCATCAGGATCGACAATCTCGGGCGGTTTCCACTGACATTGGTCATGGTATTGTACCTTGGCTACCTCCAATTTGAAATTACGCAAAAGACACTCCAAAACCGCTGAGCGCCAAAAATCATTTGCAGTATTGACATAAAAAGGTTGCTTTTCCAACAACTTTTCAAAGTGTGCATTCATCTCATGTTGTAGCGTTATTGCTTCGGCAAATGCCCCTTGCTTAGGATCTGTGGCTTTATTTTTTTCCTGTCGCAACTCATTAACATGAGTGTAAAACTTTATCACATCAAGGGTTTCAGCTCCGTAGTAAATGGCTTGAGCCAAGTGGTTAAATTGGTGGAGACTGAGGTCGGAAAGTTGGTATTCCAGCCCTCGCCAACTAAAGTTTCCGCATATCTCGACAATTTTGATGAGATCCTCGGGAACGTAAATGGCAAATTGGCGCAAAAAGTGGAAACTATCCCAGTGGGCCACCATGTCGGTATTCGAGCACGCCCAAGCCAATTTTTTTGCCAAGCACAAGTGGCCCAATTGACGGGCTACCTGTCCTGCCAATTGATGTGACTCTCGACCAAGATAATCAAACTCAATGGCATACATCACTGCCACATGAGACGAGAATTGAGAAATCTGGTACTCAATTAAGGGCAGATGGATAAATCGATGGTTATCGGGAATCTGAATCACCAACTGATGGGTTCCGATGGCTTCACGGTCATCTTCCACTACTACCATCTGCACCAGACAATTGGTGACGCACACTTCATGAATACGCCAGGGTATGGGAACTGGGAGGAGAGGCATGATGGAGGGGAGAAATGGCTGGTAGAAGTAGTGCTTGTGTGTGGTAATGTCCGGTCATGTATTGACCTCAGATTCATGACCTACGCCTACTTTTGCTAATTGATTGATGTTCTCTTAAGAACCACTGAGACTACTAAACTATTCCGAAGTAAAGGTCCACTGTGAAATCTCCATCAAATCTTAGTGGGTGTATTTTGTTTTTATCGTTTCTTTGCCCCTGCTTTGCAAGGCATGTCATGATCTTCTTCCAAGATCCAATTGCTTTTCCCACCAGCGCACTCGCAGGGCCACGCGCCTGATAATTATTCTGAACATTACGCGTTATCATGGACGTCCATAAGGTGTTCGCCAAGCTACCACTTCTAGTGGCACTTCCTTGTGCAGTTTATCTGTATCAAATCCTGGTACACTCGGCATCACCTCTACAGCGGGTTGCGGTGGCTGTGGTCTATGGTATCGTTGCCCTGGCGGTTGTTCGTGTCCTCGCCCACTACAAAATGATAAGCTATAGCCGAGATGTTACAGCAGTGGCTCTTGTATATATCGCTGCCGACTATATGCCCACTTCTCGTCTTGCCCCGCTAATATTTGGTTTGGTGTTGAACCAGTGGAATTTCTTTACTGTTTTTGCATTCTTGTTGGACTTTGCTGCCAGTCGGGATCCATCGGTACTTATCGGATATGCTTGTATAGTTTTGGGGTTTTTTATTCTTCGCCGAGGTACCAAGCGCTTGCCATTCCCTCTCTATGTTGCTGTGGGGACTATTGGCGTGGTATGGTTGATTGCGATTAAGGCGCTCTCAGTGATGATGGTGTTAGCAAATAGTGTGGTGGTGGCCATTTTGGTAATTTCTTCCCCAGAAATCCGGGTGGTAACGCCATTGATGGTGCTGGCAGTGGCATTGTTGTCGATGGTGATTGGGGTGGTGGTGCGAGAGGTGGACTTTTCCGTGATCGAGGTTATCCAAACCGTGATTCCCATGTCCATGTCTGTTGATCCGAGAGTGATCAATTCGGAAGATGACGAGGTCCCGGAAAAGGCACCCGACCTGATGATTTCTCACTTTATGAGCCACCAAGACACCAGGCTGATTTTCAACTTTCTTCTACTCAATTCGGCATTTATGGTGGTGCAATTACTTTATTCATTTAGATCCAAGTCGCTAGGCCTTCTTAGTGATTCGCTTCACATGGCTCTCGATTGTACTTCACTTGCTCTTGGCTTGGTAGCTGGGGTGTGGGCAAAACAGCCAAATGATGCTAATTCGAAGTACCCTTTTGGCCTTCGAAATTTTGAAATCGTCGCGGGCTTCACCAACGGGGCATTGCTCGTGGGAATCTCGGCATCGATTATGTTTGAAGCGTTTGGGCGAATTTTGCATCCTGTCCAGTTGGAAAAGACCAATGAGCTTATCATTGTTTCGTTCCTTGGGTTACTTGTAAACTTGGTGGGGATTTTTGCTTTCAATCATGGCCATGAACATGGTCATGGTCATTCTCATGGCCACTCTCACGGACATTCCCATTCTCACCAGAGTCACAATCATGAACATGCCCATGATAATAGACATGATCACAGTCACGATAGCGGTCATGATAGCGGTCATGAACACAGTCATGGTGACTCTAAAGAAAGTGAACACGAAATGAATGAAAACATGTATGGGATCTACCTTCATATTTTGGCAGACACTCTTGGCTCGGTTGGGGTGGTAGTTTCAACCTTGCTTACTAAAGTTTTTCACTTGGACATTTATGACCCCATCGCCTCTATCATCATTTCGATGCTTATCTTTTTGAGTGCAGTACCTTTGATCAAGTCCACCGGATCGCAACTTCTTCTTCAATTGCTGAGTGAAAGGGAGAACTCTATTCGGGGGGTACTCAAGGATTTGTTGGAAACAAAGGGAGTCAAGCTGTTCACCACACCTAGGTTTTGGCCAAACCTGACCCTGACTATCCTGGGGTATATTCATATTCAGATTTACCGGGGGGAAAATATGAACAACATTAAGTTGCAGATTCAGAAATTATTTGATAGAGAGAAGATTGAGGTGATGATTCAAATGGAGAACGATTATGATGACTGTTGGTGTCGCAAATAGATTAATTATTAATACCGAATACATTCATATTATGTACTTTATTTCATTTTTGTCTGTCAGGAAACACCGAAGACAAAAATAGTCAAGGGTTTTAGTACTATATCCTCAAAGTGTAATTAAGCTTCCGAAAAACATGGCTATGAGTGAAAAAATGCCTTCAGAAATTGGCCGCGTAGTCTAGTTGGTTATGATGTTTGCTTTACACGCAAAAGGTCCCCGGATCGTGCCCGGGCGTGGTCATTGATTTTTTTTTTGCTCGAATGTTTGAAATGTTGAGAACAGGACGTCACAAATAAAACAATCAGAATCCAGTCAAGAGTTGATAATACTGCCATTCTAATGTTTGCAGTGCGTGAAATGGGGTATGTGACATGTCAATACTGGCACCTGCTGTACCGCAATGCTAGCAAAAACAATTCGGAGATAATAGCAGATTTGTTAGAATAATAAGAGACATTTACATTTTTCGTTGATAAATATAAATTGCTTGGATAGATGTAATTACTATACAGTATATTACACCCACCAGCCAACCTGAAGAGGTATTAGCGATCCCCCAAGGAGGAAAGTTAACAAGTTCAACTTTAATGCCATAACAGGAAAATTTCTAACAAACCGAATACACAACCAGAGAACAACAAGGTACGTCATTGACATGCCAGGTAATTACAGTGTTCAAAAAGAATAAAATATATCGACCTCGGTGAGGATTGAACTCACGATCTTGCGATTAACAGTCGCACGCCTTAACCAGCTTGGCCACGAAGTCATTATTGGTATATTTTGGTATATTTTGGTGTAATTTGTATTATGAAGCTAATAACATATTAAATATAAAAGGTTTAGATATAGACTCACATTTAAGTTTATCAATCTTCTTTCTTTGATTGTCTTATTACCTTTAAGTAGACTGATTACTTGCTCAATCCTAAAGTAGTCTAGTCAACCTTCAAACTGATGTTTCGTAACTGTTTCTTTTTGCAAAATTTTCCCGAATTGAGAAATTGATCATCTCTTTCAAAATAAGAAGTAATTCTATTGAAGATGCGCCCTTCCAACTCTCAAACACCGATTTCAGGTTGCTCGACTGTGAGCCGCTGTCCAAAAATGAGCTCGAAGCGTTAGTCTAGGCTCATTTATTCCAACTAGGGACATGCATTATTTCAGAACATTCATTTCGGGACAACCCATAAACCTTAATTTTCAATGTGTCTGTCAAGGAAAATCGGGAGCCACATCAATTGAATTGAGGCTTAGACTCATGGCAGTGATTGTGTTTGAATTACTTTGTGGTCTATTCATGCAATGCTTCGTCCGAAATCGTTAAGGGGCAAGATAAAAGTATAAATGATCTAAATGTATCTTGATCCGCCATCTTTGGAGAATTATTCTCTGCCACATATTTTCATAGCAATCCGATTGCTCACTACCGCGCAGTTTGATCCACCACAAACCCCTCAATTTCGGTTGTGTGCCTACCAATCGACGATTGGCTAGTCCCCAACTTTTCAATTGCGTTCATCTAGCGTCGTCAACCACTCCGGGTTGCATGTGAATCAATGCAGCGTCACATTTCCGCTAGCTTAGTCAACTCCTAGGTGATCCGCCAATATCACGAATCTTTAGGCTGGGCTGGTAGAAGAACGTGTTTGAACGAAACTTACGCAAAAGCCGAAACGTACCCATGCAGCAATGTTTCCCCTGACGGCCAAGGAAGTACACACAAACACTTTCGATGATGTCATGCAATGAACAATACTGAGTTCGATCGACATCGTTACGTCGATGTCAATAACAGCCTCAATTGAAGCAATTGTGCTAATAGGGATAACATTAGGAGTGCCATTGATTTGATTCTTTCCGTCAAGACAATAGTCAAAACAACAACGTGTTAACTATATTATTCTTCTTACAATAGCCCATGCTCAATTGATTGAGGCTGTGGGGCACCCGCATAATTTGACCTTCGTAAACCATAGCCAATTTCAGATGCATACTTCATTATGGAAATATTTAGCATGGATGAGCGATTTTCTTAAGCGTGTCGCAATAGGCGGATGGCAGTCTTGCATGTTGGACCAGGTGACGTAATGTTTGCATGTCTGGAAGCGGGGGTCAATTAGGAGGAAGTGGTCATATTTAATAGCTTTGGAAGGTGAATGGATTAAAGTAAAAACTCACAATAACAATTGGCGTTTCAAAGAAGCTGTGGCATTTAGCAACCATGCGATACGGGAATTATCATGCGTGTAGGGGATAATAATAAAGGGGAGAAGGTGCATATGAGGGAGGCTGCAAATCCAGGGACACAAGTGGCAGATTGGCGACTGAACCCAAATTTCAGTTGCCCCGTGGGTGATATATAAACTTGCAATTCCCAATTTCGCTATAGATTAAAAATGGTTTTTGGTTTGGGTAAGCACGACAACGACAGAGACAACGACAACGACAACTCGTTTGGCTCTAACAGAAGAGACAACGACGACTCCTACGGCTCGTCCAACAGAAGAGATAACGACAACGACAACGACAACTCGTACGGTTCGTCGTCGTCTGGTTTCGGCAGCAACAAGTCGGACTCTTACGGTTCGTCGTCGAGAAACGATGATGACACGTACGGTTCCTCCAACACGTACGGGTCCTCCAACACCGACTCTTACGGGTCGTCTTCGAACAGAAGAGACAACGACAACTCTTACGGTTCGTCGTCGCTGAACACTGACTCTTATGGGTCCTCTTCGAACAGAAGAGACAACGACAACTCTTACGGTTCGTCGTCGCTGAACACCGACTCTTACGGGTCGTCTTCGAACAGAAGAGACAACGACAACTCTTACGGTTCGTCGTCGCTGAACACTGACTCTTACGGGTCGTCTTCGAACAGAAGAGACAACGACAACGACAACTCTTACGGTTCGTCGTCGTCGTCTGGGTACGGCAGCAACAAGTCTGACTCTTACGGTTCGTCTTCCCTGGACTCGTACGGTTCTTCCAACAGAAACGACGACTCTTACGGTTCTTCCAACAGAAACAACGACTCTTACGGTTCTTCCAACAGAGACGATGACTACTAACTGTATAACGTAAATGAATGATGATAAAAGAATTGAAGTGTAGCCTGGTACCATGCAATTTGATGACTACTAAATGTACAACATAAATGAGGGATTAATGAATAAACTGTAGCCTGGTTGCCATGTTTTAAACTTATAATATCAAACTTCAAGATGAATCTTCATTCATTTGGACAAGCTTTAATCTTCTCTCTGTTTGTAAACACATTTTTCTCAAAATCTTAGACGCTTAATCCACCTACTTCGCGCCCAATTTTCAACGCGTAACGTGTCATGAACGTACAAATTTCATACGACACCAACACCAAGAAGCTTGGGTTGCCTGAAGGTGCCGGGGAGAAGCTTCCCCAAGTCAAGCTTGAGATTGACCAACTTAACGTGTTGACGTCTGAACTCATTGGCTCGGGACTGGACGTGCCTCCTGTGCCGTCGCCTGAAAACTTCAATAAGGACATTAGTGCCAAGGTGAAGAAGTTGTATGAACTGGGGGTCAAACTGTTCAAGACCGGGCAATTCGAGGACCTGGCCCGCCAGTTTTCTTTGGGGATCGAAATGATCTCCAGAAGACCCAAGTTTGAACTGTTCCAAGGCACCCTCCAAGAATTGTCGTTGTTCTTGATGCTGAGAGCCGATGCCTATCTTAAGACTGGCCAATACCTTGACGCTTTTAACGACGCTGACATGTTGTTGGGGTTGATGATGTGCACACCTGATAACTTTCTTAGACGGGGGGTGGCCAATTTCTTCTTGGGTAACTACGAAGCTGCTCGGGCCGATTACCAACGGGGGCTTGCCTACGACCAGGATAACGACCGGTTGATGACAGAATTGGAAATTTGTCTCGATAAGATTTTGGAAGAAAATGGTGATTACTTATAGGTCGGGTACCAAATAGATTAATGAATAAAACGATGAAAACGAATAATACTACAAGTGTGACCATTCATGGCTATTAGATGCTGATGGCTATTCCCCAATCGAATCGTCATGGTTATTGTATTCAATGCCATCTTCTCAGCTAGACTCTCGCACTTCACGTGCGGCATTATCAGAAAAACAGAATCAAGCCAATCTACGTTAGTGACGCCCCGCGCGATATGCCCTCGCCTACTTATGACGAAGTGGTATATCTACTGGATACCGATGACGATATATTACTACCCGATGCCAAGCGTATCAAATACACCTCCGAATCGAACTTCTTGACCCCGGTCCCCAAGTCTAATGGGGCTATTGAATATTTATCTGATGATCTCGATGAACTAGAAAATGAAATAGCGGCAAATCTCGGGACGCTGGCGCCCCATTTGATTGGTGATGACAATGGCGTGGCTAGAGAGGAAGTGGTGGTGGTTGGTTCCCTGGATGAAGAACAGACCACTGCATTTGACGATAGTGATGATGACCTCGTGGAAATCACTCCAACGGAAACCATGCGCAATTCATTCAAACACACCCCGCTGATAATAGTCCCCCCGCAACAAGAACGCCCTACTCCTACCAATAATGAAGATACCGAGACTATCCGTCGCCAGATGGCGCAGCGCATTTCCGGCTACGAACAGAACCGGCTGATGCTTGTTCAGGGGATGTCCCAGTGGACGCAGGATTTGGCTACCTTGCGTTCTTTCATCCTTCGAGGCACCGAGAATCTCAAACAGCTTATGGAGCGGTACCGCCAGGGAGATTCCGATATGGACGAAGTGGAACAGGTGCAGGCGCAAGTGAACCGACTGAAAAGTGAACTCCTACAAAAGGAGTCGTTGGTGGAAAGTTCCCGCCGCCGGTTAACGGAAATTGACACCCATCTTCACAACCTCAAGCTTCAATTCGCTCGCCCGTTTGCCTTCGCCTCGTCCATCATGGGAATGCCCCAACAAGAGTCTTTCCAGCAGCAGCCCCCGCCGCGTACCGTCTACGAGGGCCAGGATTCGTTGTCGGATAATATAGACTTGCAGACATTGCTTAATAATATCCGTCCCGACGAGGATCTGGAAAAGGGCTTGGAAGCCACCCCTGCGGAGATGACTGTCAGGCTTATGAAGCACCAACGAAAGGGGTTGACGTGGATGGTGCGGATGGAGGAGGCTAACAACCGAGGAGGGATTTTGGCCGACGATATGGGGTTGGGGAAAACGATCCAAGCCATCTCCCTCATCATCCGTAACAAACCAGGCGACGACGCTCCCCTGAAAATTACCTTGGTAATCACCCCTGTGTCGTTGATGAGACAATGGGCAGAGGAGTTCCGGCAAAAGATTAAGGCGGATTGCCCTGTGTCAGTGACCATATACCACGGGGAAAACCGCAAAAACTTGCTGCTGTTTTCTAAACTAAAAAGGTATGATGTGGTGCTTACCCTGTACAACACTCTTCAGAACGAGTTTAAGAAGCACTTTGCCGAAGAGTTGGCCAAAGCCAAGGAAGAAAAGCGCCAGTCAACCTGGCTACCGGGCCGAGCAGATATCCGGGTGGATGACAACCGCAGAGCCTACTCACTGCCATTTTTTGGTCCTGGCAAACGGTTTTTCCGCATCATCTTGGATGAAGCCCAATGGATCAAAAACAAAAACACGTTTGCCCTGCGAGCAGTCGCGCTGTTGGAAGCGGAGTATCGGTTCTGTATGCTGGGGACACCTATGCAGAATAATATTGAGGAGCTTTTCCCCATTTTACGGTTTCTCTCCATCCGTCCCTATTGCTTTGAAGACAAGTTCCGTACTGACATCGCTTTACCGCTAAAGAAACTGTCGTCGCGTAGATACGACGACTTTGATCGGGAACAGCTGATGAAGCGGTTGCGGGCGGTATTGGCGGCGGTGATGTTGCGGAGAACAAAAACACTGAAGATCGACGGAAAGCCGATTTTGGAATTACCCGAAAAACACCTTCGGCGGGTCGACGTTCACATGGATGCAGAAGAAAACAGTTACTACCGGGATGTGGAACAGAAGATTCAACGTAGTGCTCGGAAATTGCTCGGCCAATCGAAAAACCAAGGGCTGGATGGTATATTGGCATTGTTGACGCGTCTTCGACAAGCTTGTCTCCATCAGTACTTGATTGAGATTGGTGAATACAAGCGGAGTCTTACCGACCAGGCCCAGGTGAGGTTTCTCCGCCAATGGATGAAGAACTGGGCAGGGTTGTACGAACGAGTGCGGCTGATGACACCAGCAGCGATAGCGGTGGTCAAGGACAAGCTACAAGATACTGAGGATGCATTTGGCGATGATCTGTTAGCAGATGTTGCCTGCCAAGGGTGTCACAACTGGTTTTCCCCAGGCATGGACGTGTTGGTGGTGCAACGAAAGTGTGGCCATATATTCTGTGGAGAGTGCGTTGAACAGTACTTTATGGACTCGGAGATTACAACCTACAAATGTCCTGAATGTGTGAACCTCGGTGTTTCTGGGAAAATCCTCGAAGTGGCGATCCAAGACTGTGTCGACATGCGGGTGTTTGATTTGGTGTGGCGGCAAAACCTTTCCCTAGACGAGTTTGAATCGACGTGCCGGGTGAGCTGGCTGGGACAGAAGCTGTTGCCGATAGAGACTATCATTGATACTGTTATTTCCAACCACGACGGTGCCTTCTACTTGCTGGCCAAGATGGCCCGGTGTATGGAATTGATTGAGAGTATTTATGAAAATCACCCCGGTGAAAAGATCATTGTCTTTAGCCAGTTCACGTCGTTGTTTGATTTGATGAAGCGGAAGTTTGCTGAACGGGGGTTGACGTTTTTGCGCTACGACGGGCTGATGAGTGTCGAGAGTAAAAACGACACGGTGAAGAAGTTTTACCAAGATGCAGAAGCCAAGGTGTTGATGTTGTCACTTAAGGCAGGTAATGTGGGGTTGACGTTGACGTGTGCTTCCCATATCATCATGATGGACCCCTTCTGGAATCCCTATGTCGAGGACCAGGCCATGGACCGGGCTCATCGGATTGGGCAGCAGTGTGAGGTGTACGTTCATCGGTTGTACATCGAGGGAACGGTGGAGCAAAGAATCTTGGAGTTGCAGGACCACAAGAGAGAACTCATTGGAGCTGCCATGAGTGAAACGGGGTTGCAGACGGTGGCCAGGGCCTCCAAGCGAGAAATTGGGTTTTTATTTGGTTTGAATCGGTTGGAAGAATAGTTAATACTTAATAATCATATCGAATGAGATTGAACTGTCTTGTTTGAGTTTCGTAGCCAGTCTTCTGGAGACACCCATTCCAGGAGGCCCTTGTGCAAAATGACGTCGATGCTGGCACCAAACTTGGACAAGGACTTGGCCAAGTATACCAATTGCAATAGTAAACTATCAATATTGTCGTTTTCGGCGTGCTCGATGGTTTCTGACAAATGCTCCAGCAAATATTGCACGAGTGTCACCCCCAATTGGGTGGCAAATTGAGATACCAACCCGGGCAGGGTGCGCTGGGAGAAGAGGGACAGATATTGGAAAAGGGAAGCATAGCCGTGTTCACGAAACACTTCCACCACGCGCTTCAAGTATGTCATTTTATTGGGGAGTTTTAATAGCGGTTTCAACAGCGCCAACTCCAGTAAGATGAATTTATACCGGCCCTGTAAAAATAACAGTTGAAGCATAAGTGGAGGCCCAATGTCGAGCTTAGTGAGAATCTGAAACATTTTTGTGAGCATATGCTGCTTGACATTGGTGGCAAGTAATCTAACCAATCCCTTGACCATCTGGTGGAGTTCGGCATCCACCTGGGCTTCAATACGCTTGAATGCAGTAATGTTGGGGAAACGAATGCAGTACGACTTAACAAGGATCAGAATCTCAAGTGCTTCGTGGTAGTTACCTTGGGACACACAGAGTCGGGCAAGACTGGGCAATTCAAGTACATCAAGAATCGAATCGACGTGTTTGAGCACAGAAGAGCTCGTTCTTACCTGTTGCATCATTTTGTCGACATTTATGGCGCCGATTTTGGGATTGGCCATCTGGCGGACACGGTCAGGATAAGTGGCTGTCAAGTCAGTGGTGAGCAGAGAGACATCTTCTTCCAACTGGATGAGAATATCGCGATGATTGCTGGTGACATCTCCAAGTTTGTCGTTAATTTGGCGTTGTTGCTGGTCAAGTTCGGCGATTTCCTCCACCACAGTTTTGTGATTACCAGCTGAGGAAGTGGTAAAGTTGTCCGTGGATAGAAGCACGTCATTGACGAGGAGACCCTCGAGGTATGACTGACATTCTTTTGCTTCGTCTTCTGTTAGCGGTGTTTGGCTAAGTGTGTCGAGGAGGAGTGGCATAGCGACACGAGTGAGAGTGAGATCGCTATGCCACCAGTGAGCATAAATTAGATGAAAGCTATCTGATAGTCGGTGGATGAAATTGAACGCCGAAGATAATTTAGCAATATTGGCATAAAGATCTTTTATGAAAAAATAATCCTTTGAGAGCCAATCCTACTAATCGGTGTGGCAGTTACGCACTTCCAAAGACGGTGGTTACCGACGGTATTGATATGAAAATCTACGGGGACTTATAAAGTACAGAGCTATTAAGACTCCATATAAAGTGAATAGATTTTGATATTGAGAATCTTTTCCTGTCCCAGAATTTCCACGCAGACGCGTCTCGCAAATGACAAAATGACATCTAATAACCTTTACTGATAGTGTGCAATAGAACAAGACCACGGACGTTATATTTACATTAAATATACACACCTACCTCTATCGTGAATGGTACATGAAGCCACACCGGCTATATACATTGTTGCGTGTTACATTCCGCAGAAATGCTATCTATTAGTAACCATCAACATGGATATGAAGAAAAACAGTGCAATCCTTGGGTTACCCCCTGAACGGCCCACGCGATTTCCACTCAACCCAAGCGCGGATATTGGCAGGTAAACCAAACTGCACGTCTAGCCTACTTTGCTACGGTAACTAAGTAGCCTATTAAACTTTGCCACTCCTTCCCCTTTGGGCAGTTATGAACGCCATTCAGTTTCTCGTGTCCCCTGCGTCGTAGCCGCCTCTCAAGTCTAGGCATTTTTTATGAACACGTGACGAGAATACGACGCGCGCACCAAGGTCGTGCTTTTCCATGAAATCAAAAACAAACACTTTCTTCCACCGCACCAGTTTCGCACCTTTTGCACCGCGTTATTACCATGGTTGCTGCCGAAGTTGCTCCTGCTCAACTGAGTAGCCCTGAATTGCCGACAGTGGCGTCGCCAGTGTTACCCCCTCAAGACATCAAGATTATCAAAAGAAAACTTAATGGCTACGTGGGGTTTGCCAATTTGCCTAAACAGTGGCACCGCAAGTCGGTGCGGCGAGGGTTCTCCCTTAACCTCATGGTAGTGGGGGAAGCCGGGTTAGGCAAGGCCACTCTTATTAATACCCTTTTCAACCAAGAAATTTTGCACAACTCGTTGGAAGAAGACGAGATCGACGCGTTGGAACAAGAAGACGTCGGGGTGCGGATTAAGACTCTGTCAGCAGAGATCAGTGAAGATGGCGTCAAGTTGAATGTTAACGTAATCTCGGCCCCTGGCTTCGGCGAATCGACTAACAACACCGATGCCTGGAAGCCGATTGTTGAAGAAATCAACCACAGATTCGATTTGTACCTCGAGGCGGAACTGAGAATTAACCGGTCTGAAATCACCGACAACCGGATCCACGCCCTTCTCTACTTTATCGAACCTACTGGCCACTCGCTTAGACTGTTGGACATCGCATTAATGAAGCAGGTGCACCAAAAGGTTAATCTTATCCCCGTGGTCGCCAAGAGTGACACCTTGACCGAAGAAGAGATTGCCGAATTCAAGACCCGAATCATCGATGATTTGGAATACCAAGGCATTAAGACTTTCCGCCCACACGAACTGGAAAACGATGATGAGGACACGGTTGTCATTACCAAGCAGATCTTCAAGAAGTTCCCCTTTGCCGTGATTGGGTCCACCAAGGAAGTCGAAACCACCGATGGCCGCCGGGTGCGGGGTCGGAAATACCCTTGGGGTGTGATTGAAGTTGACAACGAAGACCACAACGATTTCATCAAGTTACGCCAATTGTTGATTCGCAATTTCCTTGAAGAATTGAAGGAACACACCCTGAATGAATTGTACGAAAACTACCGGTCTGAAAAGTTGCTGCGCATGGGTATTGAACAAGATAATACCGTGTTCAGGGAATTCGACCCCTTTTCACGTCAAGTTGAAGAAAAGGCGTTGCACGAAGCCAAGTTGGCCAAGATGGAAGCGGAAATGAAGGCCGTGTTCCAACAAAAGGTGCTGGAAAAGGAAAAGAAGTTGCAGAGATCGGAAGCGGACTTGTTCGCTAGACACAAGGAAATGAAGGACAAGTTGACCAAGCAGATTAAGTTGTTGGAAGACAAGAAGGCCCAATTGGAAAAGCAGAAGACCCTTCCTCAGGATCCGACGCCTTCGGCGCCGCAAAAGTCAAGAAAGGGGTTTTTGCGTTAAGTTGAGTAGCGAACTGACGGCGATTGGATGCAGAAACCTTTGGCAGGTACTATTCTATAATTTCGTATGCAATATAAGTTGATTTGAATAAGTACGCATCGGCAAGCGACATGAAAGCATCTTAGAAATGGCCGTTCACATTTACAAATCTTCTCTTATAGTCGTTTATTCATTCCCAGGACTACCAACTATATATGGGTTATGGCAATCAAGGTGTCTCGTAATTCATTATCATTAAACAGCGATCGCCTCAAGCATCACTACCTTTTCCCCACTATTCCGTCTTTGCGAGCCCCTAGCAAAAGCATTGTGCTTCCATATGTTATATTGCACAACCAGCTCAAACGCCAACTTGTCAATCCGGTAAAGATTCAGCGCATCTACATTCAAAGGTGAATCAGGTTCGGGATCATCCAACAAGATCAAGATTGCCTCCACAAGATGCTCTAAGTTCCACGCCGGAGACCACGATTCTTGCTTCAAAATATCAAGACAAATTTCGCCAGTGTCATAGTTGATATTGGGGTGGATGATAGGGGTGACAAACTTGATCTTAGGAGGACTACGGGGATAGTCAGCGCCAATATTAATTTGCAACTTCCACTGTCCATTGTAGTAATATGGGGAATCATCTTTGGTGGGCTTGGAAATTACCGCCTCCCAAACAGTGATATCGTCCGAGTTAATAGGTGCAAGCAGAAGCGTTTGCGGATTTGCGGGTCCCGTCTTCGTCAACGCCTGGTATTCTTTAAACAATCTCTTTTCTGCCATGCTGATAGAATGTTAATTTTCGCAGCGTCAACTCTTTTATATGTTCCTCGGATGGTGGGGAGCGGTCATACATATTGCACAGGAGCATGTGGAGAGAGTGCAGGAAGAGTACCGAAATTTAGCCGGAGAGGGGGAAATAGACACCGGGTTGTATTTGCTAGGAGAATAAACATGGGGAGGATTATTCCGGCGGGATTCTGTTCATAAAATTTCGGCCGGAGTGCATTTCCGCCGGTCACAACATCGGATAGATGTCCCCGCATTTGACATTTGTTACTTTAGAAGGCAACAGAAATGAAAAGTAAATAATGGGGTCAGTTTGGAGTGATGACTATAGGGGAATTGTTGAAATTGTTTTCGTGAATCAGGACTTGGCCGATAATTTGAGTTTGCACAACTATTTCACATGCTATCCGGACTTAGTTTATGGCAACCGTTTGACAGAGGATGATGTAATCACAAGAAAAACGGTTTTCTGTTTTCAGTGGAATATATCCTAGCTTGGCATAGACAACCATGTATAAACAGTAATAACTCAAGAGAAAATTTGCACACTCGTATAAAACACCCTTGTAAAGCAATGGTACAGTATTAGACTAGGGGGTTAGGGCTTGGTGGTTTTGTAATCATAATACCCTTATAAAGTTATGGTAAGTAACCAAAATGCATATGATTGATGTTTTGGTGCTAGGGTAGAATGTAATAACCGAAATCTCCGCTGTGCAAACGATTCGAGCCGGTTGTCATGTTGATACCCGATTAGTGGGGGAATATCCAATTTGCAACCACTTTTTCGGATCGGATCGTATTTTTGGGCAAATACCTTACGTGAATACGTTGCGGGAAGGTGGGGTATGTTGGTATGGTAATTGCGTCTCCACTATGCATATACAGGAAAGGTTACTTTTTTAATTTTCAAGTGAGGGGCGGATCGGGTAGAAGTTTTTTAAGCGGTTACGGAAGGAGTTCCGGCAAACACTTGCGATGCCCTGAGGCTCTTCATTTCCAATAAAAGTGAAAAATCAAATATGAAGAAATGATTTCAAAATGCGAAAGGGGTTTTCATTTTTGATTTATACTCAATCCGTGACCATTATTTCATATTCTTTTTTATTTGATGACTTTTGTATAAAATCATCGATTGCTCGGTGTCAACGTAAAGAGGCCACATTAATTACAATCATATTCCAGTAACAGTTATAGGAGATGTGTGCACATCCTTTTCACAAACTTGATGGAATGAGGAACTTCAATATATTGTCTGCATGAATAGGATCCAATCCCCACGTTGTTGATATTGATATCGACTATTACTAGTTAGATCTGGAAATAAGTAAATTTCTGGAAAATCCTAATCACAAAAAAAGCATTGTTACACATTGCCCCGATGAGAATTACATGCTTTGGTTTTAAGTCAACTATTTGACAGTTACCCATATTGCCATCCCGCCCCACTAAATAGATTCATAAAAAAGCACTATAAACCCTAACGTCCTATCAACTAAGAGTGACTCATATATACCTGACTTACCAATGACTCACCGGTACAGGCCCGGTATCGGAACTTAATTATCCAATGATGCACCGGTTTTTAGTATAGGATAAGCAGCACCTCACCACATCTTCTACCTATATGTAACCCCTATCTCCCCACAAAATACCCCCCCATCTTCCTATTGTATATTACAAATTCAGAGCTTCCCATTCGCCTGCGCATACCAGGGCACAAACTCAACGCACTTAAAACTATACATTTTTCAGTGCCGAATTTCAAGACTTTGCTAACATGTTGAAGGCACGCAATTTTCTGACCAGTGCCCTGAGATTGGCTAAGAAGCTCAATAAGTACTCGGCTGTGGTCACTGAAAACCAGGGCCAAGGTGGTTCCCACGCCATGTTGTACGCTACTGGTTTCACCGACGAAGATTTCAAAAAGGCCCAAGTTGGGGTGGGGTCTGTGTGGTGGTCGGGTAACCCGTGTAACATGCACCTTATGGACTTGAATGATGCCTGTAATGCTTCGGTTAACGCCGCTGGCCTCAAGGGTATGCAATTCAACTCGATCGGGGTTTCCGATGGGATTACCAACGGGACCGAAGGGATGAGATATTCGTTACAATCGCGGGAAATCATCGCTGATTCCTTTGAGACGATGATGATGGCCCAATTGTACGATGCCAACATCTCGATCCCCTCTTGTGACAAGAACATGCCCGGGGTGTTGATGGCCATGGCTCGTCACAACAGACCATCGATCATGGTCTACGGGGGTACCATTTTGCCTGGCCATCCCACTTGTGGCAACCCTGCCATCCCCCAAGACATTGACATTATCTCTGCCTTCCAGTCGTACGGGCAAATGTTGCTGAAGCAAATCACGAAGCTGGAACGTGACGACATTGTGAAGCACGCCTGTCCTGGTCCTGGTGCATGTGGGGGTATGTACACTGCTAACACCATGGCGTCTGCTGCCGAAGTGTTGGGGATGTCGTTGCCCTACTCATCATCGGCGCCCGCTGTGTCTAAGGAAAAGGCCGCTGAATGTGCGGCTGTTGGGGGCTTCCTTAAGAACTTGTTGATTATGGACTTAAAGCCTACTGACATTATGACTCGTAAGGCTTTTGAAAACTCCATTGCCTACATCATTGCTACTGGTGGTTCAACCAACGCCGTGTTGCATATTATTGCCATTGCTCTGTCGTGTGGCATCAAGATTACCGTCGATGACTTCCAAAAGATTTCTGACACCACCCCCTTGTTGGCCGACTTTAAGCCTTCGGGTAAGTACGCCATGGCTGACTTGCAAGCGTTTGGTGGTACCCCTGCGGTGATGAAGTACTTGCTTGCTGAAGGTATCCTTGATGGTTCGCAAATGACCGTCACCGGGAAGACGATGAAGGAAAACTTGGACGTGTTGCCCGGCTTGCCCAAGGGCCAAGACATCATCTACCCCGTGTCCAACCCCATCAAGACTGAAGGGCACATTCAAATCCTCAAGGGTACTTTGGCCCCCGGGTCTGCAGTGGCCAAAATTACCGGTAAGGAAGGTACCTACTTTAAGGGTAACGCCAGAGTGTACGACACCGAAGAATTGTTTATTGAATCGTTGGAAGCTGGTGAAATCAAAAAGGGCGAAAAGACCGTTTGTGTCATTCGTTACGAAGGGCCCAAGGGTGGTCCCGGTATGCCTGAAATGTTGAAGCCTTCGTCGGCGCTTATGGGCGCGGGTTTGGGCAAGGACGTTGCTTTGATCACCGATGGTCGGTTCCTGGGTGGTTCCCACGGGTTTTTGATTGGCCATGTGGTACCCGAGGCCGCCGAAGGCGGGCCCATTGCCCTTGTTGAAGATGGGGACGAAATCGTCATTGATGCTGAAAACAACATCATTGACCTTAACGTCGCCCCTGAAGTGTTGGCCAAGAGAAAGGAAGGCTGGAGCAAGCCGGCTCCTAGATACCCCCGGGGTACTTTGGCCAAGTACGCCAACTTGGTCAGAGACGCCTCCGAAGGGTGTGTCACCGACAAGTTTGATTAAATAAAGTAAATAGCATCACCAGTTGAATTGGTATAAACGTTCAGTTCTAAGCATCAATAAGCATCTCCTGTAACTGCTGCAACATCCACACCTGGTCTGCCTCAATTTCCGGATACTCAAACCCGGGTTGGAGACAGTAGAATGGGATCCGAGATTCCCGCAAAAACTTTTCATTCTCTCGGGCAATCTGCTTACAGTGATCATGTACTGACTGGTCAAACTTAGCCAATTTTTCTCGAAGTTCACTATTGGCGTTGTCTAGTCCCTGCTGGGCAAGAAATGCCAATTTCATCTTGCCACACAGATTGGGGCCACCTTTCTTCTTTTCTTCGAGTGCAGTTATTTTGGCTTGGCCCTCATCAGTAATTGCCTGGCGCTGGAGACTCCACTTTTCTTGTTTGGCCCAATGATCGGCTATTCTATCGCGGATTAACTGGCGCCGCTTTTGAGAAAGACGAGCCTGGCAATATTTAAGGGCATGATGGCGATTGGCAATGGTAGTGGGGTCCTGTGGACCTATGTATGGCTCGGATACGGGGGCATTCACGAGCGATTCGAGGAATTGACCAAGCTTTTTCAGGTAATACTCACGATGGTTGAAAAGCTCACTAAATTTGGTTTCTAGCTCGCCATTTGATTCGATCTTTTCAACTAGTTGTGGTTGGTTCTCCCGGATTAGTTTGGGGAACTTCTGCCGGTTGTTGTTTTTAATAATTGAATGGAGTTGTTGATCAACGATAGATGGCATGAGATAATGGTAGGTGCGAAAACGGGTCCAATCGGGTGGTAGCATGATAAGAAGAAATGCCATTTCCACCCACAGCCATGACCATTGTTTGGATCTATCGGATTTATTGGTTATGATATGTATCTTTGGTATCATTCTATTTTAAATTAGCAGCAATTCGACCATCGGCCAACGTATATTGTCGTTCTACACATTGCTCGTGTCGTCTATTGATTCATTCTCACCGTATAGTCATCGCCACTCTGGGTGATGTAACGCACCCACGGGTAACTCTGGTATTGTAATTTCGGTTCGTTAATGCGCAAGTACCGAACTTGGATGCCACTGGTGGTAAAGTAGGGGATGGAAAACTTGACTTTTATCGGCTTCTTCATCGTCCACAGCTCGTTATCATCCACCGCCGGTAACCCTAATTCAGCTCGCAAATGGTATTGCTTGCCACCAGGGAAAGTTTTCAATTTCCACACGATGCACAGTTCTTGGGGTAACCACTTACAAGAGCCGTATTCCGGGGCAAACTTGGGGGTATCGGCATCGGGGGGAATGGGAATGATGACTTCAACGTTATTAGCCGTCAGCTTCTTTTTTATTTGCGCCCGGACAGTACACGAGATTTCGATCCGCGAGTGCTTGTGGACCTTGGTTTTACAATTGACCAAAATCACCGGCTTCATTAAAAAGTTTGCCAGCAGCAACCGGTAGCTCATCAACACAAATTCGCCATCGGGGGGAATAAAGGTGATGATCTTTTCGTTTTCAAACTTCAGCAACCGCACGCACTGATGGAACTTGATGTCCTCCATCTCTACTTTGGAGCCATCGCCCAGCACCCCCGCATCACTCAGGCCGGTAAAGATGCCCTTATCATTGAGACCCAATCTGAGATCTGGCATCCCCGACAACTGGGACTTGATTTTAATCTCGCCGAGAATCTCGGAATTGAGCACCTGGCCCAGGGCAGAAATGAGCATGTTGATCGACTCCACCACGTCCAAAAATGCCTCATTCTTCTTGTATGTAATTCCGTCCTTCCGCCACGACACCGCGTTGGTCACGGCGTTAGGCGGCTGCACCATGCGGTTTGTGCTGTGACGAATAAGTTTGTAGTAGTCCTGAGTGATATACTCCTTGAGGATCTTAGTGTCGGTGGTCTGGGGCACGCCAAAGTCCATCATTTCGTCCAACAACTCATAGATGATCACGAAATTGTCGCGAATCAGCTCCTCCTCCAACAGCTTGAAGTATTGCTGCAACACCTCCACCATTCTCGACAAAAACACCACAATCAGCATCACATTTTCGTTGTTTCGGGAAAGAGCGCAAATGTACAAGTTATTGTGTTGGATGTAGATGTAGTTGACCCCCTGGTGGTGGAGGAATGGTTTGTAGCCATCATCGGCGTTCTCGAGCTCGAGCAACAAGAGTGGGAACTGGTCAATTGTATTCGCTGGAATATCTCCTTTATAATCTCGGGACAAGAGCTGCTTGCCCTTAATATCGAGAAAATGGATCTGCGAAGCCATAGGAGCACAGTTGTTCAAACGCGAATGAACAAACGCGACGGCGAAACATGAAGCGAGGAGCTAGGTATTAAAGAACGGCCAGTGTGGGGTGATAGAGGGATCTAAAGTTTATGAATATTACCCATTTTTACGGTGGTTGCTGAGAAGGAAGTTCAGAAGCGACTGTGTCTGTGCTGTTGCGTTCTGCTGCCACCTGAAATGGAGTGCGCAAGAATTGACAGACAGCTTCCTTGATATATATATGATGTAGTGCCTAGTATATACAACATTTTGCAATAGAAATAACGAATAGTAAAGCTGTTCGCGTGAGAAGTTACTCTTGTAATTTACTCTCTTCAATTTGCAAAAGTTGACCCGAATTGGGGAATTCAGTCTTCATACTGTGCTATATTCCTTTACTGTGTTTACCCTTTTATAGCCCTGAATCAAGCCATGAAACCTGAAACGGTAATTACCCTACTAACTTGAAAAGCAACGACAAGATACCGAGAAGATGGTCTTTTCTAATAAGTATACGTAATCTTCGTGCTCTTAATTACAACCTAGGACAAGAAGGCGATATGTGAACGGCCAGGGCTCATAACATATGATCTTATTATTCCTGTTACCGGTGGAACCGTAAGTGACGAAAACAGACACCATCCCACAGCTACACCTACCCAGCATGCTACTACACACATCCCGCCGACAGTTGTATCCGCACCGTTTAATTCTTATGTTATCTAATTTTGCACAGCCCAATTCAAATCACCTTGGCTCCTTGGCTTCTTGGCCCCTTGGCCCCTTGGCATATTGACGGATTAGATACGAGAAGTTGAAACAAACACGTAAACTCCTTTGTTTCGGCAGCCAAGCAAACACGGTATTGAAAAGTTCGTTGGTGCCAATAAATTCCCTAGCTACAGCCTCTTTGCCTTGACCGCGCTTCAATGTTCCTAAAATAAACAACCAACTGTGCTCATAATTTTCACTTACTTTAATTCGCGGGATGGGGCTGCTCTGCAACCACCGCCAAGTAGTCAAGAAAACCGCCACAACGAGACCACCCAATCCAAATTTTTGTGTTAGTACTGGCATTAGGTTATTCCCATAATAACCCAATTAGGAGGTGTAGTTACCGGATTTCTGCTTCCCCATACTGGCATATTTTGTAGTGGATACATTGCTATCTCATTACGCATTAAAATTCTTCCTGTATGCCTGATCGCTAATGCAGCATGGATACTATTTAAAAACATGGCGATTGCCTAGTGTTTACCTTCCTCATTATGTTGTTTCAATTTGCTATCCTCGCGTCATTGGCGATGGCGATCACCCCAATCACCGTCAAGGGTAATGCCTTCTTTTCCGGCGATGAGAGGTTCTACATCAGGGGTCTTGATTACCAACCCGGAGGGTCTTCCAAGTTAACCGATCCGTTGGCGGATGACAAGACCTGTGACCGGGATATTGAATATTTTAAGGAGTTGGGGATCAACACTATCCGGGTATACTCTATCGATAACACTAAGCAGCACGACCATTGTATGAATGCGTTGGCAGACGCTGGGATTTATGTTATTCTTGACGTGAACATTCCTATGGCGTCGATTTCACGGGACGAGCAAGCTCAATGCTCTTATAATACTGCCTATCTTGAACAGGTGTTTGCTACCATGGTCGAAATGGAACGGTTTGACAACACCCTTGGTTTCTTTGCCGCCAACGAAGTGATCAATGACGACTCCAGTACTGCTGCCGCCGTCTACGTCAAGGCCACAGTGCGGGACATGAAGACGTTCCTCAAGAACCGGAACTTGAGACAAGTTCCTGTTGGGTATTCTGCCGCTGACGTCGAATCCAACCGGTTGGCTTCGGCCCAATACTTTAACTGTGGTGACGACGAATTGGCCCGGGTGGACATGTTTGGGTTTAATGATTACTCCTGGTGCGGTAACTCAAACTTCCAACAATCGGGGTACGCAGACAAAGTCAAGGAATACAGTGGGTACTCGGTGCCGTTGTTCTTGTCGGAATACGGCTGTAACAAGGCGAGACCCAGACCGTTTACCGAGGTGGAGGCCATCTACTCGGACAAAATGTCGCTGGTGTTTTCCGGGGGGTTGGTTTACGAATACTCAGAAGAATCTAACAAGTATGGTTTGGTCAGCTTAAGCGACGACACCGTCACCCCCAATGACGACTTTAAAAACCTCAAGTCTGAATTCGAAAAGACAGCCAACATGAAGGGCGACGGCGGCTACCTGGAATCTAACAATCACTCGGAGTGTCCCAAGGTAGACTCACATTGGAATGCCACAGATACTCTCCCCGGCACTCCCAAGGGCGCTCTTAAGTGGATCAACAACAAGGCCAATCCATCCGGGGCCGGTTTTGACGCCGAAACCCAGTGGAAATGCTACGAAAAAGGCAACGACGAAGATGATTCGGACAAGGCATCGAAGCTGTCGACCCTGGTGGCACCCCAGCTGACATCTGATAGTAGCAGAAACGGCGGCTCGTCTCTGTCGGGCAGCTCCAGTCTGTCGGATGACCTGCTGTCTAAAAAGAATAACGGCAACATGTTGGTCCCTGGTGCGATCAATTTGTTATCGGCAGCGGCCGGGTTTGCCGCCTTGGCTCTCATTTAAATAATCGGGTGTAACTTCAATGATATCATGATATGTATTCCATATTCACTGGTTAATTAACATGTACAATTGATATGACATGTAACACACTGAAACAATAAGCAAAGCATAGCCCATTCCCACTAACCGTACCTTGGTTTCTACTACCCCTACGTTCTCATGGGCGTACACCAGGGGGTTCTCATACACCGTGGTGCTTTGGGTTTTTTTGATTTCAAGAATTGGAACGTGCACCAACAGAAGTACACTAAATAACGCAAATAATACTGTAAACGAGATGGGGAATGAAAGCATGCTCTGTCCCATTATCTTAATCGTGTTTTATATCTTTGGCGCACCGTCAGGCAATGCATTCTCGGTTAGTCCAGGCGTCAACAAGAAATAGAAGATTCTGGAATTTGTCTGGGGTTATATTTTCAATACTTTGTTGCTGAAATTTGTGATAGATTATAACCCAACTGACAACTGTTCCATGATTTACTACACAGAACGGCTCCGCATTACAGCGCCCCCACATAAATCTACATTTTTAAAGAAGTAAATTACACATCCACTGAGTTATACGTCTCCAACTCTACGATTCTCTAGTAAGGACAGTTTTCTTCACTCTCAGGTCGCGGTGGTTGCCCGCGCGTTCACTTCGCGCAGCCATCATTTTAAAGCACTCAGACCATCACCATGAGTTATAGAGGCCGGGGCCGGGGAGGCGGCTACAACAATAATAACCGCAACCGCAACAACCCCACGATCCAGGAAATGGAGCAGCAACAAATGGCCAATGCCATTCCCGTGGAGATTGTCGAGTGGAATGGGGCATCGGCAGAAGAAGCGATCCAATTTTTGTTGCGGAAAACAAAGATTCGGGTGTTCAACTACCTGGTGGACCTCCAGTCAGGGATTCTTAAAGGGTACGTTCGAAGCCAGAACGAAGCCAAAACCTTGGTGGATTATACGGGACTCCGGTTTGCTGGGAAAGCTCTCCGCATCTCCAAGGGCAATGCCTTTTTGTCGGGGACTGGCGGCGGGCCTCTGTCGACGATTGAGACGTTGCAGATGTTTTTACGCAGCCGGTACTCGCCAGAAATGAAGATGTTGGACTTGAGTCTGGTGCAAACAGACCCCAATCTCCAGCTGATTGGGTTATTCAACAAGAACTCCACCACTTCCAAGTTTTTCCCCGCATTGATGAAGGTGGCCGAGGAGCTCAAGTTGGACGTGGCCCTGGTGAACCTCCTGAATAATAATTTGCTGGACTTGGTAGGGGTGACGACGTTGTCGCAGGCGTTCCCCCACCTCCTCAATTTGTCGTTACTGAATAACATGATTAAACACGCGCGTGTGTTTGACCAGTGGCGAAACAAACTTAATTATTTGAGGGAGTTGATTGTAATCAATAATCCGTTTGTCAATGGCGTTCTGGCAGAGGGGGCCAAGAAGATCAAGCTTGATCTCATGCGGATTTTTCCCCGATTGGTGTTGCTTGACGGGGAGGTTTTGCGTGATGAACTGGTGATCACCAATAATCTCAAGTTTGGCTTTGACGCTCCCCAGGCAATGTTTTTTTCTGACGACCTGGTGCTGCAGACGGCCACCATGTTTGTCACCAACTTTATTAACTTGTGGGACGCCAACCGAGGCGACCTCATGGGGTTATACCAAGCCGAATCGCAGTTTTCCGTGCATTATGACCAGGCCCACCCCCACCAAATTTCCAACCAAGCCAATAATGCTGATTGGACTTATTACACCGGTCAGAGCCGGAACCTAATGCGGGTATCTACTGAACAAGGGCGTTCTACGCGGTTAGCGATTGGCCAGGAGCAAATCTACAAACTGTTTACTCAAATTCCCAAGACGCAACATGGGTTACAATCGAAACCAGAGGAGTACGCCATGGAAGCGTGGCCATTCTTACCTCTCAATGGCATTATTATCACCCTCCATGGGTGCTACGACGAGGTGGCGCCACCAGAAAACTTGGAACTGGTGGCCCAACAAAAGGGCAAGGGCGGCTTCCACCGGAACGCCCACAACCATAAGAAGGTCAAGCTCGAACGGCGATGCTTTGACCGCACGTTTGTTGTGATTCCAGGCGCCAATGGCCTGATGATTGTTGCCAGCGACATGTTGGTGGTGAGATCGTACACGGCGCCATCAGCATTTGTCGCCACCACCAACTCCCAGGCTATGTCACCCGTGGCCCCGGGGCTACCGCAACCGGGGCAGCCCACCGTCAACGACTTGCCGCCGGAAATCAAGGCCAACTACACCCCCATTCAACAGGAGCTACTCGTGAAGATTGTTTTGGAAACAAAGCTTAATTTACAATACGGGGTGATGTTGTGTGAGCAAAGTCAATGGGACTACCAGCAATGTGTTGTAAACTTTAAAAATTCGGCGGGGCTGCTTCCACCCGATGCGTATATATGATGGAATAAATGGATAGACTGGCCCAACCGCCAGAAAAGTTATGTTCAAATAGGATTTCAACCGAGTATTTAGTAAGGTACCGCTGGTTAAAGGCCAGACTCTCGTTTATGCAAGGTCTAAGGGGTATCCAAACGTTCGCGAATCAACTTCCACAAGCGAAAAAGCAATATCAGATGACCTCCCCCTCCTATGGCTTTGTGGCACATCACCATTTGTTGGCCGATTGTCCAGGCCACAGGTACATGTAGCTCCCCTTTTCTGACGCTGACGCTCATGCGCCCAGTTGCCCTGTAGAAAAAGGGTGGGTGTAACACCAGAAACTTAGATACTGGCAATCCCCCCGCATGGAGCGGCAATTTTAAAGTCAAATTCCCAACCGGTAGGCACAGGATCGGATGGGGTAAATGGCCGAGGTGGCAACGGGCAGCCATTGTGGGGGAATCTTCCCTTCGGCACCATCCTGCCCTACAATCCGGTAAGTGGTCCCACCGGGATGCAAAGCCGGTAATGGTGCACACTGGTCCCATGCAAGATGTACCATGGTGATGAACCCTGGGTTTCATGTGGGTATGGCAGATCTGCCATATAATATACGCGTAGAACACACTAACTCAATTATGGACTTCCGACAGGTGCTTTCCCTGTCCCGCAAGAAAGACTATGCCATCTACAAGTTTTTTGATAACCGGATCGAACCGCCGCCGCCAGAACCGCCAAAGCCAATTAATGCGGTAGCAGGATATATCGAGTCGACCCCCAGGGCATCGCCTCCTCCCAAAAGCCGAATTCCATCGGTGGCTGATCTCGTGTGCCATTTAAAGCTACTACGGGCATTTGCGGTATACAAGCAGAGCATTTTGGACGACGAGGACGGCAAGGCCCATGAACCTAACGAAACCAAGCGGTGGCAAATCTTTGTCAGCAATGCCGCCCGCCGCTTCACCATCTACATCAGTGCTCTTCGGGAATTTTCCCGCAAGGACTTTATCCAGTGGCACGAAGGAATTGACGAAGAGCTGACGTTTAAGAATGGCATGCGCAAGGATCGGAACTTTATGAGCCGGATGGTGGCGATTTTGCCACCATTGGATATTGTCATGATATGGCACGCCTTTCTACTAGCACCAAGGACGATATATGACCACTTTATGCGGGTCCAGTTTTTCCAGTTTGCCCTGTTCCCCATGCCATTAAAATTGCTCAGTGATGCTATTGATAATGACCTGTTTGTCTATGATCCTAAAAATCACTTCAAACAGGCGTACCATGTGGTAGTGCTGTCGTATACTGATAATCCCCGGGACTTGGTTTATCATATCGATCATTGGGAGCAATACCAACAGTTTATGGATATCTTCTGCCCGGTGTGCCACGAAATATTGGTCGAGAATGTCCAGTGGTCACTGGATGACCGCAGGGGATTTGCTGACCCTGGGTTTGCATCGGAAATTAATATCCTGTACTGTGGGTGCAACTTCAACACAAAGACCATAACCCATGATGAGTTGCGGCGGCGCCAGATGTATGCCGATATTAAGAACCCCAGCACGCCTCTCCCGGGTATATTCAAGTATTATTCGCTGATCATCAGCCACAGAAACTTTCATTACCGAGATGCAATGAATATCAACGACGAGGCCAAGCAATTGTTGCAGCCAATGGCCGACGAACTCTTGAACAAACTGTTGGTGGAGTTTATTCGGGACCAGGAACTCCTGCCCCATGGCCGCAAGCTCAACTTGTTGCTACGAAACTACCTGTACATGAACCCGATCCACTGCACATTTAATAACGCCCAATTTACCGTGTGGGAAGATCTCGTGGCGATGGTGATGCGTCAGGAACGCTTTAGCCAATCGGTCAACGAATTGAACTGGTTGGAGCTGGCCACTATCCGCACCGGTCTCAAGGAACTGGTGATAAGGTACGCCCGGTTCTTCTCCCTCCTCTCTCGCAATGACAACGAGAACCATTTGGTGCCCACTCTAGACATTGACTTGGTCTGGCATACCCACCAGCTCCTGCTCTACTATTACTTTGAGGATTGCATGCATACCCAGCAGGGCGGTGTCATTGATCATGATGACAAGATCGAGCTGGGAAAACTCAACGGCGGGTTTGAGTACACCGTCAAGCTCTACAAACAAAAATTTAAGGAAGCCTACCTGTTGTGTTTTTGCCCCTATTGTGTAGTTTCCCGAGCAACCACTCGCAGCACCATTTTGGCCAAGGTCCGACTCAAGAAAAACACCGATGAAAACAAATACTCCAACCACCCGTTGTACTTGCCCAAGGTAGGCCTTACCCATATTTCCCTTCATAATGCTGTTGAAATGCCATCATTAGCGGCACTGGCATCCCGTCAGGCGGCAAAGCACAAGTACGGGCAAGATATGGTGCTACCATGGGAAGATACTCATGTGTTGTACTACGGCACCGATCCCACCCAGTTTGTCATGCCTCCCCTGACGCCATTTCTGGCCGACACCATCCACCTATTTGGTGGTGGCATGTGCTGTGCCGTGAGCGATTTTGAAGTGCCCCTGTAATTTAGACATTTTAATCCAATAGATGACTACTGCATAGTAACTGACCAGGTACGAATATTGTATAGCCCTGTAGTCACCACTTCATCGCGACGCGCAGGACCGCTTCATTGGGACCGACATAGACTTAATGGTGTGCTTTGTAGGTGGTTACCAAAAATAGAATGACCCCGTTGGACTAATTGTGTTATGTGGTCTCTTGTCTCCCCCCGTTTTCATTTTCTCCATTCCTGGTGGCATTTCCCCAGAGTACAGGCGCAGTCAATGTGGACCTGCGCCTCGGACACGAAAGTTATAAAACGAAGAGATCGCGCATTCCCTAACTACCATGACAAAATCCCTCGACACCTATATCCCCGTGTATGCCAGAATCCGTGACATTCTGGAGGATGTGAAAAATGCCGTTGGTTGGGGCTCCTTTGATGCGTGTATGAATACCACCGCTTGTAAAGTGGTATTTATCATTTTAGTGGTGGTTGGGGGACTTATTGCCCTTTGGATTCTTTCCCTGATTTTCCGGTGCTGCTTCTACGGTATGGCATGTACCCAGGCCTGCTGCCAATGCTGTGGATGCTGTGGCAGTCTGTCCAATAAGACCAGTGAGGGCTATCAATACTATCCTCCTCAGCTTTATAAAAACACCCGCCATGTTTACAACAATCCCAACATGTACCCGGCACAGCCGCCGCCCATGTATCCTCCTCAGTACGCTCAACAACCAATCAATCACCAAGCACAGCCTACAGCTTATGAGCCATCATACCAGGGAAATCACTCTGGTTACCAACAAGTGTATCCCACAGATGAAAACCCCTATCATGAAAAGAATGCTGGATATCGGGGTGCCTTCTAATCTGCGGGCGGGTTGGAAAGAGATAAGAATTAGCATAGAAATATACGATTTTGCAAGGATCCTTGTTCTCCGCATCTTCTACAACATCCCCCAGTATAGGACAACGTTTTCTGTCATAATTCATTATTACATCTCTAGCAACACGATGTCACTTCTGATTGAGACATAAATGTCTGTCACCAGCCACTAGAGCCGGCGACGCTTGTTGCCATCTAGATTGGCCAAAGTACCTGAACCCACAATAGAACCATTGGATGGAGGCGATGGCAGCGACCCTAACAATCGCAGTAACACCTCGGCATCTTCAGTAGAAAACTGTCCCATGTTCGGCATTTTAATCAGGAAATTTATAAACAAGTTCCCTCGGGGGTACTTTGACATGTCAAATGCAGCATCCTTAAGAAAGTCCACTTCATCCAAGTTTTGTTCCACAATGCCTCCTTTTGTCGCCTGGTTTATCGGCATGCCACAGTTTCTGATCACCTTAGGCTCGCCCGGTTGGATGGGGCCCATGGCTTGGTCGACATCGATATGGAGAGTCTGGCCATCCAGAACAAAGTCTTCAACGTAGATCAGACCGCCCATAAGTGCTGTTTTCAAGTCAATCTCTTTTTCCATAAAGAGGTCATTGTTGCGCCTTACCAAAAACCGGTGTGGTCTCTCGCAAATATGGATAATGACATCACCAGGTATGATAAACGGCCCTTCGTCCGCTTCCCCTCGGAGAATAATCTTATCGTTATTCCGAGAACCAGGCAACAAATTCACTTTGAGAACTTTTTGTTGTTGGAGATATCCCTGTCCCTTACACCCCTCACAGGCATTGGGCGGAGCAATGTACACCCCCCTTCCCATACAGGCGCGACACAGTCCCACTTGCCTCATTTGGCTGAACTGGTTAAAATGGCTAATCACCACCCGCCCCAGCCCATGGCATTCGCGACAAGTCTTGGGGTTTGTACCCCCCACTCCTTGGCACTGATCACATCTCAGTTGTTTGGGTAATGCTAACTTGATCTGCTTTCCGTAGTAAAGGTCTGCCAACTCCACCGTACACGTATGGTGGATATCCTTGCCTTTGGTGAACTCGCGCACTTCTTCCTCAACCAACGGTTCCACCTTGCGCTTCATATCGCTTGAAGCGGCCAGATGGCATTCAAACATCGTGTTCAAGTCATTAAATATCTTGGAGAATAACTGGGGTCCCACAGCGGCTCCGGCAGCAAAAGCCGAAAACGCCAGCGCCCCTGCCGCAAAATGAGCATTGGGAGGAGGAGCTTGGAACTCCCGCAAGCCTTGTTCGCCCTTGTTATCGTAAATCAGTCGTAGCCGATTGTCCTTGAGCACTTCGTACGCTCTACTAACCTCCTTAAACTTCTCAGTGAGCTGGGGGTCATGGTTATTTTTATCAGGATGGTAGCGGAGAGCTAGTCGTTTGAAATGTCTGGTAATTTCTTCGGTGGTGGCGTCTCCACTAACCCCAAGCACACGGTAGTAGTCCATCAGTGGTTTTGAAGGGTGATCGCAAATTATATACTGCAGTAGCTTCGATAGAATTCGATATGCGGGTGTGCATATGACAGACGATAGAAGCTGGATGGAAGTGATACAAGGTGAATCCTGGTCAGCGACGAGCAAATTAAACGGGAGCGGTGGGATTGGGAAATGATAAGAAATGCCTGGTTGTTGATTCTGTTTTAATGCCTGTTTGGCCATTCCGTCGCGTCTTCCCCATCGCTAGTTCGCGTCAGTATGGGGAAACCAGCCTCTGTCCAACGGTTCCTGATGGCGCGCTTGTGTAAGAATTGTTTGTTGATTGTATATTAAGGACTGTTTATCTATCACAATCTCAAGAACTTTCCCGAACGTTCTCAATTTTACGGTTTGGGTCACGTGACTTATCGAACACAAACCGGTCAAAGAAGGTGTCGCCCCAATGAAACAGTTGGTACGGCTGGAGATAATCGCCCAATTGCTTACCCTGATTCAGGGGGAGGCGGTCGGAATTGACCAATTCTCCATGTTTAAACACGTTAGGGTTATGATTAATGTCGTCGCCGATCTGTTGATAAGTGGCGACCAATTTGTCATAGTGTTGTTTTTGCTGGGCCACAAGTTTGTCTAGCGCGGGCTTAAGGGTTTCGATCGTTGGTCGGTTCTTGTAAATGTCAGCCACCTCCTTGTTGACGGCGTTGGTGGCGATTTCCAATGGCTCCAACCATTCTTCCTCTACGGTTTCGATGGGCCGATCTTCTAACCAACTCTCCCAACTGGCTTCATCTAGCGACCATTGTTCATACCACAGGCGTGTGAATAGAACGTCGTTATAGGCATTCACTTTCTTGATATGATATCCTCCTGATCTCATTCGATTTTCCTCCTGGAGTGTTTCCTTCAGGTTCCAAATTTGTTTCACCCGTTCCGCCAACGTCCACTTTTTGATTAGCATGGCTAGATCTCTTCCTTGTTTTATTTGGGGAAATGGCATAGGGATGTATGCGATTTTGGCGGGGGCAGCGTCATTGAAGGTGATTTTGGGGATGTGCGGTCCTCGCCGGTTCACAATATCGTCAAGTTTGTGAAGATAGTGGTATTTGTTAATGTCGTAGGCCAACCCTGGTTTGATTATCCCTTCAACATAGTCGTAGTCGTATGCCTGGCGTAACAACTTTGATTTAGTCGAGTCTGGTATCCCTTGAAACGGATTCATCAAGTCACCTGTCCGCTCGACGTACGGTAGTTTCTGAGGGATTGGAAGTCCACCATTTTGCTGTTCATGCTTAAACCACCGCCTAAGGAGGTGGTCGGTATTGTTCACCACTGGTTGCTTTTGACGGGGTTGCGGTTGAAGGTCCTGATGTCGCCATTCTTGGCGCACAAACTCATAGTGCCGCTCGTCGTTTAGGAGATTGATTGCTGCTTTGGGGTCATTTTCTAGATATTGCACCAACTTTATCCCTTTCTGGAATTCTTCAACAAACTTTTCTCCCCGTTTTGTTTTCCATTTGAATTCAAATTGTTGCCGAACAAGATAGCCTAGTTCTGCTCTCAATAATTTTGGCCGTAGACTTGATTCTGCCTGTTCAACCCATTTCTCATCCACTTTTGCAATCCCTCTCACTAACGCCCTATATAGCAGCTTAGTTCGTGGATCCATCTCGTGCGACGCGACTATGGCTGTTCCTCAGATCACTATTGTACGGTTTAAACGGGGAACACAACTGTATGTTCTTCCGGTGGCTACCAAGGAGTTGAAGTTGTTAGCGTCAGTGACGAAGGTTTTGCTGGATGCGATTGAATCTAGGGGTGATACTGTCGGTGATATTCGTTTGGCGGTACCGAAAGATAAGCTGGATATATCTGCAAACCAGTGGCAAGAGATTGACACTTGTGTCGATCTTGTTGATTTTGACGTGTTGGCATTTGCGTTTGATGATGAGCAATTTGAGGTGGTGGCTATTGACGAAGGTGGTGATCCTGGTGAGTAGCTAAGGAAAATCAGGCATTTTCTGGATACACCGGTATATGATATTTCTGGATGTAACGGTACTGGATATATCGGTATTTGTAAATATATACTAGTTGTAATGATAAATCATGATAGAACTCAGAATAATACAGGCTATATGGATACAAAAATTTTAAGTATATCCCAATCTCCAAACTGCTCTGAACATGGAATTTTTAGCATTGGTATGATATTATCATTCCCAATTACGATCAAGTTTTAAACCATCTAAACTATCGAAACATCTGTCTCAGTGTTACCAAAGAGTATCAGGTTTCTTCGATAGTACAAACTTTATTGGCTACATAACTCCAGACGACAATTGGTTACACCTTTACCACTTCATTCCAATCTTTCTCGAACTATTAGTTCCATCACTAGAGCATCATGTCTCCTGTACATGTATGTCTCTTGCATATATGCACAAAACCCATGGCAAAAGCTTAACCACATGTCCATCTCTACTGCCAGGATAGCCTTTCGGTCGCCCATTCACTTTTGTTCGGTTTATGGAATTGCTACGAAAACAGTCTTTTTTTAATTTCGCCAAAACACAAACAATGCATCAAACGGTCAGGCAACGTGGGGTTGGCTCACCTGCATGCCTGTATACCCCCGGTGTACGCCGTACATATAGCCAACCAATCGTCAATACTTAGCACCGCACAATCCGCATCTTAGTCCCGCATAGTGGTAGAGGGGTTGCTAACCAAGGGTCATTTTTGTCCGATCGAAGCACCGTTAGCATTCACGCTAAAAAAATTATTCAAGAATCATTTCAGCCTCTAGGGTGTGCTCCACTTCCCTGCCATCCTCTATCCTCTCGATAGAGTTTCCCGTGTCTCGGGGTTATCCTTGTTGCTACCTCCCGTCCGGTTCCTTCCGCTTGCTCGCTCTCTGCACCCACCAGTGCATCCCGAGCTTCTGGTGCGAAATAACTTTGAAGCTATTCACGCCTGCCATCAAGGGATGACGACCCGGCCGATTAGTAATCTTACCAAGAACCTACAGAGTGTTCAGCCTGCATCTCCCCAGCAGCGGCGAGACCTGTTACCACTGCCTACTCAGGCCATCGGCCTGGCGCCGACCAGACTGTATTTTGACCATCCCCAGTTTCAACCGCAATCAGTGGAGGCTTTGTTCCAATACAATAGCATGTACAATCCCCCGCAGCCAAAATTGTCCATTCCCATCCCCATTCCTACAACCAACGTTTCCCTAGATTCGGCACTGCTGTTGCCGGTACGGTTGCCGACTTGGAAATCCCTGGTGCCCAATTCGTTACTGCTGGCGAACCCGCCCATAGAGTCGCCACCTCTGAACTTTGGCAGTCCTCAGCAACCATTGGCATGGACCCCGGCCCCCGACCATTATATGAACTATCAGGAATTTCTTTCCAATTTGCTGCAAGACGGCGAAGACCACCTTAATATCATTGATTTCCCCGTGTATGACTTGATACAGATGTTGCTGTGCCTCTTGCTGAAGATTGTCGAGGCCAATGACAAGCTCCATCCCAACCATTTTGATAATACCATTGCCATCCGTCAGCGCCTCAAAGAAGAGCGCCGCCGCAAGCGCCGTCACCGACTGGTGGTCCACGACGGTCCTGCTCCGGGACGACTACACGATGTTGATGTCCAGGTGGAGGAACGAGGACTGAATGACGATGACGACGACTATGACGACTACGACGACGATACTGAATGTGATGATGAAATGAAAAACAAGTACTTGGCTAATGTGTTGGCTTTCCATGGAACCAACGTGCCGGGAATTCTGCTTCATGCGTACTTGGCACGGGTGCTCAAGTACTGTCCGGTTACAAATGAAGTGTTTTTGAGTTTGTTGGTGTATTTTGACCGCATTGCGAAAAAGGCTAACAATTTCCGCCGCAAGGAGGAAGATACCCAATTATTTGTTATGGACTCGTTTAATATCCATCGGTTGATCATTTCGGGGATAACGGTGTCGCTGAAATTCTTTTCCGATATTTTCTACAAGAATTTGCGGTATGCCAAGGTTGGTGGTTTGCCGTTGGAGGAGCTAAACTACCTCGAGCTTCAATTTTTATTGTTGTTGGATTTCAAACTTATGATTTCCGTGGAGGATTTACAAAACTATGCCGATTTGTTACTTCGGTTTTGGAAGCGCGAACAGTTGGCTAATGAATTAAAGGAATAGCATTATAGATATAGACTAATAAGATAATAATAGGACATATCGTGGTGGCTTCCCGTCTTGGCGACGTTATCAACGTGATCTAAGTATCGTTTTCATCTCCAGCCTGTCACCTAATGCGCGCTTAAGCAGTTTCAAACTAGAAACACCAACATGTCAGCACGACGTCTAGACCCAGTGATTAGGGAAACTGTGGCACGGATAACTACGGATTATATTGTAGCTTGATAGCCTGGGCAAAATCAGCCAATTACGGTGGCGCACTGTAGAGAAAGAGGCTATGATGTAAAAACATTGGCTGCATAAGCAACGTCTTGGCAGCAGCCATAGTTTATAAGTAACCGAGTCCCACTTCTCATCAAACAATGGAGGTTGTATCGGCCCGATTAGCATCGACATGGGTTCCGACCGAGTTTCCCTCCACTACCACTCTATCGTCGGTGGCCACGTCAGCCATCCCTCATCTCACCCAGTCTATCGGTGATATTGCGGCATCAATTGCGAATGCTGACAAAGTTGCTGATGGTCTCTTTCTTTTAAAGTCGCTTCGTGGGGCTCAGGCTTCGTTAACTATTGCTCAGGCCCAGCAGGTTTTGGCCACAGCTACCGATCCCCAGGTGGAGGCAATGGCCACTGGCGCCATTTACAATGCCACGCTTAATTTGATCAATTTAGAAACTAAGGATAACTTTTATGGCACGTCGTTATCGCTTGGTGGTAACGCCGTGTTTGTGGCATTATTTGGGTTGTTGTTGGTGTGGTTCATCGGGATTACTGTTTGGTCTAAGCACGTCTATTTTGGGGTGTGTCTTACCTTTGGTACTGGGCTTGAGTTTGCTGGTTACTTGGCAAGGTCCCTTGCGGCTGACGTTGATCTTAATAATTTGAACAAGTTTCTTTGTCAGTTTATTTGTCTCACATTGGCACCGGTATTTATTATGGCGGGTATTTATTATGTCCTAGGACAATTGGTGGCGATATATGGCCGACAATATTCTCGATTGCCTCCAATGTGGTATTCCTATATTTTTATTGTTTGTGACGTGATTTCGTTGGTGGTACAAGCGGCTGGCGGTGGTATGGCAGGGACGGCCTTTTCTCGGGGGGAAGATGACGCTCCTGGTACTTACACCATGGTCGGGGGTATTTCCTTCCAGGTGCTTCTGATGTCTCTCTTCCTCCTGCTTCTTGGTTTGTTTTTACGCAGAGTATGGTTTAGTGGTTCAGTGTCTTTTTCATGGGCCAATTTATTTGCCATGCTCTTCAATACGGCTAAGGGTAAACAAATGAAGCAATCCCAAGATGTTAAATTTGAGCCCAAATATGCTCAAGTCCGTCGCCGTCCACTTTTTGGTTACTTGCCTTTGGTGATTATAGTATCGGTGGGGTTTATTTACGTGCGGTGCATTTATCGGTTAGTTGAATTGGCTGAGGGATGGAGAGGGTACTTGATCACCCATGAAGTCTACTTGTTTGTTTTGGAAGCAACCATGATTTTCTGTGGTTGTGTATGGTACACCTTGTTTCACCCTGCGGTTGTATGTGGCCGAGATGCAGACTTGTCTACCAAGGCGATTCGGGAGAAGAACGGAGAGGTGGAATATGAAAAGGAATGGAGCGAAGCTGATACCAATGAACCAGTAACCACAGATGCGGTTGAGAGTACCAATTCTAAACAGTGGTAATAAACATCCTAGTGACTACATACAGTAATTCAATATCATATTTTTTTCAGTTACGACATAGAGGTAACAATGAAATCTCACCAATTGTTCATCTATTACCAACCACAAACATACGTTGTGATTCATCTGTTAAGTCTATCTATTACACAGTTGATCGTTTCGTACATATATTAACTGCACAATGTGCCACCCATTCCTTACTTCTTGTTAGCAGCATCCTTAAGAACCCGCTTGACGATTTGTTGTTCGGACACCAAGAAAGCTCTGATGATCTTTTGTCTAACACAGTTACCGCACAACGAACCACCGTACAGTCTTTGGACGGTCTTCTTGGTCTTCGAAAGTTGAGCGTATTCTCTGGGTCTGACGGTGGCGACACCGGGAAGGGCCGAACCACAGTCACCGCACTTAACCCGCGAAGCTTGCTTCTTCACGTGTTGAGCAACGAGCTTACCACCGGGGGTCTTAACAATCTTGATCTTGTTAGATCTAGTGTTGTCTAGAATGTTAGTAAGGGTTCACTTGGCGATACAATGGCATTTCACAATTTTTCACCTCATCTCGTTGGTAACATTTGGGACATAACGGTAGGAGATATGGTTTGGAATGTCTCATTGATATCGACACGTCGGAGGACGTCATTTGGGTACATACAAGGGTTTCTTCTTCTGTAGGTAACTCTGCCAGCCATGGTTACTATGTCACAAGTAAGACTCGAATTTTGGTGAAAGATTTTTCTCTCGCTCTGGCTCGTCGCACACTAGGTCACGTGTAATAGGGTTACATCCCCTAGAGATTCTGAAGTTTGCGCGAGTGAGTGCACATAACCAAAATAGGAAAATAGGATCGGTATTCGAGGGAGTGTCCTAGTGGATTGGTGTTTGTTTGAAACTCCATATAAATGTGATCAATGGCCACCACAGGTGTTTACCTATACTCAATTGATTTATATTATTAATGTCTCTGTAGCAGTTTGAAATAAACTACATTTTTAATGAGTTGCTTATATTATTGAGGTTATAGCATTATTCACATCTTGTAATTTACATTTATTTGGTTGGCTTTCACCGATTACTTCTTAAATTGAGATCGATAAGTTTCAAATTATTATCGATAAATAACATTGGTTGCAAAAATTGTAATTTCTATCCCAATTGCCATCAAAGTTTATTCAAAACTTCTGTTCCTCTATTTTTTTAAGCATTCAATCAGTTATATTGCAACTAAGTTAATAATTTATAGTGTTTTGCTTTATGGAATTCACGTACTCATCTTACTCATATTAGACTTCATCTCACCCTGCCGCATTCTTATCGCACACCACCATGTCCAACGAAGAACATAAGCTCCAGGGACTCATGAAAAGTCTCAACCTTGATGAATCTAATCTACCGGCTTATCCCACCAATTTTGATGACCTTCCACTTTCCGAGCTAGCTCAGATCAAATCCTCAATTGAGGATCAATTGATACTTTTGTTTGACCTCTTAAAGAACAAATATAATTGTGACATGGTCCTGGCGCTAACAGTAGATGGTTTCCCGCGGTCAGATATTGATGTTTCTACCGTCAGGCTTATACGGGTTAAAATTATCAGGTTGCGGAATGATAATAAGGCATTGCTTAAGGTGATGGAATCTAAATTGATTGAGGAATTCTCAAAGCACAAGAGTAATGAACAGTTCATTGAGGATGAGCCATATGTTGTGGTAGAATCACCCAAAGTCAAATATACCGTTGCATTTGCTCGAGTAGCGGAAGTTGATCTTGAGGGCCCAGCGTATGCCCTGGGATTGCGAGATGGAGATGAGATCGTTTTATTTGATAATGACATCCATGCTTCCAACCATGAAAAGTTACAGGGGCTTGTCAAGCGGGTTATTCCGGGGAAAAAGATCCCGGTTACAGTGCACAGAGGGGGCGATGTTACCGAACTTATATTGGAACCTTCAAGTAACTGGCCCGGGCGTGGCGTACTTGGATGCCGGGTACTCCCTATTTAGTGCTATCTCGTGTATTAATGATAATTAACCGTTATTTTATGTTTTATTCCATAAATTAACCCCCATGTAACGTACTAGTAAACGTAATCACGTCACCGCCTTTCAACACATACTCTTCTTGACCCTCCAACTCCCAATCAGTGTCGTTGATAAGCACGAGAATCCCGGGACGTACGGTATCATTGTCAATAAACACTGGAATGTCCTTGGCATCAGTAATCACCGTCTTAGTAAGGTAATCCACCAAGTCCCGCATGGTGGCGTCGCCTTCGGCAATAGGAAGGTCAACCTTATGTTCTCTGACCCCCAGAGAGATCACATCAAGGCCACCGAGAAATTCCACTTTGAGCTTCATGGGATGAGACAGTGAGAAGATGATATGTGAGGCCACTTCAAAGATGGCACGAGGATGAAATTTCGTGAAAATTCAAAACATAAAAGTGTTGAATGTTATTTAGCTGATCATTGAAATTTTTCGTCTTCTAGATCTATCGCACTCCCCATGAACCATCAAGATCTGGAGTTGGTGGACCGATATGTCCAAAGCAAGCACGATGATTCCGATACCGACATCGATGCATTACTTGACGAAGTGGATGATGACTATATGACTAAGCATAGAGAACAGCGCATAGAAGAGTTAATGAAACAGTTCAAGCAAGTGGACGCTGCTGCTCACAGTTCTAATGGAGAACTTGTCACCAGTACCAACGAAAAGGAGGTGATTGATATAGCTGCACTGAGTGATAAGTGTCTTGTCCACTTCTATCAACCCTCGTTTACAAAATGTCAGCAAATGCTGAAATTGTTAGCACGGTTTGCCAATACCCATCTTGATGTCAAGTGTGTCCAGATCGACGCCAGTGAAGCACCGTTTTTGGTGGCAAAACTTGGAGTAAAGGTGCTTCCCTTGGTTGTTTGTTATATCAATGGCAAGGAACTGGGTCGGTTGGTTGGGTTTGATACCGGTAGTGGCGAAACCTATGAAGATTTCGAGAGATACATGTTGGCCAATGGCGTGATTTCCAGAAAAAGTGTAGCCAGAGTATCTAAACAAAAACAGGTGGATGAAGACGAAGAAAGTGATCTTGACATTTAATATGACACGTTATTATTATTATTATGCTATATGTTTCGACATGTCAAAATGTACCACATGCGAACCCACCAATGAGCTTGTCGCTCCTGCTCTTCCTGTGCATCTATCATGTCCCGATACATGTTAAATGGATCAGATAGGGGGGCTACTTGCTGACGAGAGACCCCATTGCGATGTGATAGCACCATATCACCAAGCATCCTCCCAGAAGCAACTGAGATATGTGCGCATAAATATAAACTATTGCAATGGGGAAAGAGGGAGATTCAAGTAGTGTATATTGTCGTTATTCATCATCATCATCATTCATCATCATTGTCATCTTCGTCTTCGTCATGATCATGGTAAATTCGCCGGCGAATCATCCGTTGTATGCGGTCGTCGTCATCTTCATTTAACGGGAACGTTACATAAAAGTATCCCAGGATAATGATTATCAGACCTAGTACAGCCCAGCCAATTACTTGCCATTTAATTGGTATAAGTAATCGACACATGAGTTGCCATAATTTGTACACCACATAATAACACCCGAAAAACCCCGCTCCTTGCCGAACTGCCAGTGTAAGCAGTCGGGGCAGGATCCGTTCTTCGGAAATGTTATTTAGGAGTCGTAGGTTAGGATTTGGTGGGCTCTCCACGACGATGGGCATCTGGTCTGACTAGAATGATAAGCGGGGATTTTTCGTGATCTTTATGGATGCACGGGTCTGCCTGATTGTCGGCGTAAGCGGGCCGGTACTTTTTGGTCCGTAAGGGTAAGGAGGAGCAATGGCTGCTGTCACTTCAGCAAGATGACTACGGGCACAAACGGTTCCATCTATGGTAATGCAGGGACTTTTGACAACCATTTTGTGTCTGCAAAGAATACCAGGTGGACCGGAGAAGACAATTAAATGAGATGGACCTGCACACATTGAAAAGTTAAAACGTGGAACTGGAAGAGACGGGAATTTATTGTTTTCTGCGGAATCGTGTCCGTGATTATTGGATAATCAATTCATGATGCTGTCATTATTGAGAGTATGAAGGGAGAAAAAAGGTATGGGTTTTGTGTTAAGTTCGATTTAGTAAGATAAAAAGGGGTTAGAGCTTGAGATGGCATCGAATAATATCCCCAGGCAATTGATTTTCTGTAACTGCCCAAGCCTCTGCGGGGTAGATAATGGGGATTGAAGCATTGGTGGGAAAGTGATGGAGACCAAATCTGAAATTTTATAGTAGATTGCCCCATTTAGCATAAAGTACCAAACAAGATCGTAGATGATTGCTTCGGGTACTCAAGTAGGTTTAGGTTCACTTGGGATTCTCTACTTGCCACTCATTCTTTTACATCTTCGTTGTCAGCTAATTTTGAATGTAACTAAACCGGACCACTTTATTCGTAGTTCACTTATATGTCGTTCTATAATATTAACAAGAAACTCTAGTTTTCTTCTACCAAAGCCCGCAAACCCACTCTCGATTGTTGAATCGCCAACATGTCAGCCAATACCAACGCAGTCATGGTTTCCACAATAGGCACCGCCCGCGGGGTCACCGAGGGGTCGTGCCGGCCCCGAGCAGCCAACACCCCATCCTTACCATCGTAGGTCGAAGTCAGTTGTTCTTGAGAGATCGTGGCCGCGGACTTGAAGGCAACGCTGAAGTAAATGTTTTCCCCGTTGGAAATACCACCTTGCACACCACCCAGGTTGTTGGTGGTGGTGGTCAACCGGCCAAGCTTTTCATTGTAGACAAAGGGATCGTTGTGTTGCGACCCGGGGATGGCGGTACCAGCAAAACCAGAACCGAACTCGAACCCCTTGGTGGCAGGCAACGACAACATGGCGTGGGCCAACTTGGCTTCCAACTTGTCAAAACAAGGTTCGCCAAGACCAACAGGACAGTTCCGCACCACACAGGTGACAACACCACCAATCAGGTCCTTGGCATCCCTGTACTTTTCAATTACCTTGGTCATATCGTCCGCAACCAGGGCATCGGGACATCTAATGGGACCAGCATCATCAACTTGTTCTCTGGTAATGGTTTGAAGCAATTGTTGAAACTTTGCGTCTTGGGTGTCCCGGTTCATCAGCACTGGCCCAATCAGCGATACAAACGCAACGATTTCGACGCCATTAGCAAGACGCAAGATCTTTTCAGCGATGGCACCGGCAGCAACCCGACCAATGGTCTCCCGAGCCGAAGAACGACCACCACCAGACGCCAGCTTCCGGCCGTACTTTTCAATGTAGGTCCAGTCGGCGTGAGAAGGACGAGGGTACAAGTCGGTTTCCGAGTAGTCATGGGGACGGTGGTCTTCGTTCTTTACAAGCATACCAATGGGCAGACCAAGAGTGTACCCGTTCTCGGTACCAGATTGGATTTCTACCTGGTCCTTTTCGTTTCTGGGGGTCAGGAGCTTCAGTTGGCCAGGACGTCTTCTCGTGAGCTGAGGTTGGATGTCAGCTTCAGTGAGCTTCATCCCGGGTGGAACGCCATCGACAATACACCCAACGGATTTGCAGTGGGATTCCCCGTAGGTGGTAACTTTGAAAAGGGTGCCAAACAGAGACATGTAGGTGAAAAATTGCGAGAACAGTGAAAAGATGAAAGAGGTAATCCAGAATTGAAAAATCCAAAGATATTAGTGGTAATGGTTTGATCTATATAGATGATGTATGGTATGATATTGTAACCTTCGTGGGTTAAATGGTGGTTTCAATGATGATTTTCAGTGATGAGTCATCCCGATTCAGGGCCGACGCATGGGTCAGTAAACGATTTATAAATAACTATAAATGATAGAAAGGTCACCAGAAAGGTTTCAATATGCTTGTATATGGTATTTTAGATGATTTGCTGATAACCTGATGCACGGATCGAAATCAAGATGTGTTTGTGGTTGACGATAACAAATTTTGTAAGAATATGAAATTTTCTTAAAATTGTGGGGAAATGTAACCTTGGCAAAATCAAATATACAAATATCTTTTCTAAATTAATGAGTAGGTATTCATTATCTATTAATGATACACAGTGAGTGGATGGTTTTATATTGAGCCGTCTCAAAAGCAAACAGCCATCCTATCTTAAATGCGCCAGAGCATTTTTATAAAGCGATTGCCAAATGAACGCCTCGGAAAGCATCAATTCAACATCCATATCGGTCCACAGACCAGTGGGGGGGTTTTGCAAAAACAAAATCATCTCCTGAAAGTCCATGCCCTTCAACTGGGGCAGAAACTTGATTAAAAATGCTGCACATACGTAGACATGAAAGTTATTAAACCCGAGTGGCGATTCCAGAAGATAGGTATCCCACATGCGAATAATCAATGAAATCAGCATTTCTCTCATGAGAAGACAGTTCATCCAGCGAAAGGAAAATTGTAAAAATTCAATCCCTTCCTGGTCAAAATGGCTGAGGAGGTCAACGTCGATTTTCAGAACCAAGTTACGAAGATCATTCACCTGGCGGTGGATCCCCGGCTGTTCGTGAATATAGTTGTCGGTGATGTTTTCCAATAATTTGGATAAGCACCAGTAAGTGTCTGCCTCAATGATTTCGAGCACTTGCGGACTAAGGAGCCGAGGATCAAATGTGTCAATGGTAAATGTTAAGAGCTCAGGGTGATTGAGCAATGCTTGTTCAAAGTCGTCCTCGACCAACAACCCTGGAATTGTCATTTGGGGGTCGCTTTCTCTCAAGACTTTTTTCTGAAGTTGCCACACATAGTTCATGACGAAAATCAGGAAAAAGGGGGTGGCAAGGTCGTTAATACCTTGTACATAGCCACTGGCTGGGTGGCGGATTGCCCAAAGGTAAAGAATCCGCCGCAACAGCTTCTGTACTGGAGCCAGCGAGTAAAACTTTTGCGAAGGATTGGTTCGTTTGACGTCGATTTTGATCTGGTGGTCAAGCGCCTTATCCTTGTTGGTAGCCAAGTTGGTGACTTCCGGCGCCACATGACTGCTGGTTTCATCAAAGTTAATTGTGACCAGCAGAAACCCGTCGGAGTATTCCTCTCGTTTACGACGGAGGGTCAGCGCTTGCCGCGCTTTGTTGGTGGGGAGGTAGCCGAGAAGAAGTTGCCACGCCATTGCTCGCAATTCCAGAGGGATCCCGTTCCACGAGAGTTTGCGCAATTCGGTGATATCAATGTTCAGTGGCGACATCAAAACTTGCTTGAACCTCTGGTACTTTGCCTGTAATTGGTTCAATTTTGAGATTTCCACATTGGCGACCGCGTCGTCCTCGTCTTCCACAACTTGCTGTTCTGTGGACACCAAGCCAAGCTCAGGGAAAAACAGGTCAACGTAGCCTGTATTATGGGTATTTGGCAGCAGCAACGTCCGCAGAGGTTTTGGAGGTACGGGCGCCGCTACCTCCTCGAGACCTGCATCCCAATCATCATCTAAATCGGTGTAGGTAGGAGCACGGGCACGACTCTTCTGGGGGCCCAGAATGGTTCGTCTAGCCTTGGGCATCTTGGCACCATCCAAAACCAGCGTGTCGGTAGGCCTGCTACCCCGCTGATTTCCCAACAGACCGTAGATCTGGGGGTTGGCGTCGTCCAACTTTGTCTTCCTCAGACCAGTGAGGGATAAGTTCTTGAGGAAAGACGAAAGATTTTTACCCTTGCCCCCATGCTCACCAAAGATGAACTCGTTGTTAGCGCCCGAGTACACCTGGGACATTTCCTGTTTCTTGCCCATAAAGTGTTACACGCGCACGAACGTCGCGGTTAATGAGGCCCAAAATGACAATTTTTACTACACAAAAATTAGGGAGCAAAAAATGTAGTTCGGTAGTGAGAGATTAGACACGTTTTTCCAAATGCGTTAGAAATGCCGACATGCGTGGGGTGGGGGACGCTTCCCCTCCTGGAATCCTCCGCACGGCGCAATATAAATAGAGGTCTTCTCCCACGAATTTTTCGTGGGCCACAGCCCATCATTACATAGACACCGCCATGGTTAAGTTTAAGAAGAAGATAGTAAAGGGTGTAAGTCGACGGCGAATGGATGATGATGAAGATGATATCACATCCACAAGCGTTACCCGCGAGGTAATAATCAAGGAGATTCCCCTGGTGCCACTGGTGCCGCTGGCGCCCTTAGCGGAACCATTCAAGCCAACGCCTGCAGTGTTCAACTTGGATGACTTGCCAGAGATGTCAGATGACCTGATACCTGATGTTGAGTACGACCAGGATATAAATGACCACAACCCCTTTCCCAGAGTCATGGATATCCTGAATCAGATTAATCTGTTGCAGGCGATGAGGCATTTGGCATTGGAGAAGAAGGCGAGGTTTAAGGAGGAAGAAAAAGTGTTGACAGAGAAGATGGAGAAGCTAAAGGGAGAGAAGCGCGATCTTGAAAGGGAATTGAATTCGTGGTAAGGAAATTTTGAAACAATAGTAGTTAATGAATTAATAATAGCCACTCCGAAGGGCTCAATCTACGGAGTTTGCATACCGGAAACGAACATTTTTTACGTCAATGACCGATCATCGGAGATATATTTCCAATGCAGATCGGTGTCCATGTCAGTCACGGAGTTTCACGATTTGACGCTAAAAGATTCGAAACGGTTTCGACAAACAAGTTTTTCATGGCTTAGCAATCTAAATTATATAATACGAAAAGACACCGAAAGGTGACGTTTAGTTACCACTTATTGCTCGTGGATAGCCAAAACCATGTAACGCAAACCTGACGGCTCTACGTCCAGACTACAATCTGGTTGTCTGTTTACAATGATGTGACACGAACGAAAAATTTAGATTACCAACATCAATAGGCCAACTTCTCACACAAGTATTTCATTTACATAATTCGGAAAAGATATACCGGCTAGCACCGCGGTAAAGCAGAAAACATCACAGCAGCAAACGGCACCACCAGCGCACTAGCACTTAATCACCGCTCCAGCAGGTACAATAATCAAAAATTTCGAGACCACGATAGAACAAACACCATCTTCATCAACAAATTCTCTTTAATAACCAACTACACATCCTTCCCGTCTGCTTTCCCTCTGAAAAACTCAAAACAAGATATCTAGGATTTGTTGTCACCACACGGGCGTCCTGCATATATTAACCGCGATGGCGCGCTTACCTATTTCGGATGACTCAATAAATTCAAATTTTTCACTATATGTTTAAACGGTTTGCTTCTACCTTGACCACCATGTCCCCCCGTCATCTTGTCAACATCCACTCCCTCTCCAACCAAGAGTTCAATGCGCTCGTGAACAAAGCAGCCTCGCTCAAGGCTCAGTTCAAGCTGGGGGAAAACGCCCAACAAGCCCACAACCAACTCTTGGGCAAATTGGTGGCATTGTTGTTCTCTAAGCGGTCGACCCGGACCCGGATCTCGTCCGAAGGTGCTGCTGCCTACTTTGGCGCTCAACCCATGTTCCTTGGTAAGGACGATATTCAATTGGGGGTCAACGAATCCTACTATGACACCACCAAGGTTATCTCTCTGATGGTGTCCTGTATTTTTGCCAGAGTTAACTCTCACAACGACATTCAGGCTTTGTGCAAGGACTCGCTGGTGCCTATTATCAACTCTCTTTGTGACAAGTACCACCCTTTGCAAGCTATCTGTGACTTGTTGACCATCAAGGAAGCGTTTGGTAAGACTGAAGGCCTCAAATTGGCCTGGATTGGTGATGCCAACAATGTCATCAATGACATGGCCATTGCTGCATTGAAGCTGGGGATGTCGGTAAGCGTTGCCGTTCCCCTGGACATTAAATTTGATGAAGAAATTGCCGAAATTGCTGAAAAGCTTGCTAAGGAACAAGGTGCTACTTTTGAAATTGTCAGCGACCCCCAAGTTGCGCTTAAGGGTGCTGATGTTGTTGTTACCGACACCTGGATCTCCATGGGTGAAGAAGAACAAAAGCAACAAAAGTTGAAGCAATTTGCCGGTTACCAAATCACACAAGAAATGGTCAACAAGGCTGGGGTTAACCCCGGGTGGAAGTTCATGCACTGCTTGCCTCGTCACCAGGAAGAAGTTGCCGATGATGTGTTCTACTCGGAACAACTGATTGTGTTCCCTGAAGCTGAAAACAGATTGTATGCTGCCATGGCTGTGATTGAAGGGTTTGTCATTAATAAGGGGGATCTCTTGAAGTAATGTGATATGTAGATATGAATAGACGATACGATTTATGGACCAAATGAAAACATGGGGAATTATGTAAACTAGCATCAAAACATTCCCTTCGTAAATAGGTAAAGTATACAAACAAGTAGCCCCAGTGTGGGGCAGTGGGGATATTTTATGGTAGGGTATATTTATTGTTCGGTCTCCTTACTTGGATAGATCTAAAACTATTTTTTGTTATGTAAGATTGTTCCACTAGAATAATGAATTACGGAGTCACGCTCATGGTTGGACGGGAGAAAGTCCGGGATAGTCCCTAAAAATTGAACAAGGTTAAATCATGTAAATCAAGTGATCAGCAACCATCTGATCTACACATTCTAAAACACACGAGGCTACTGTCGTCGCTTCCAATTACCGGGATGGGACAGGACTAATGACGTGGGGTAGTTGGGGGCATTTGCCAAGGCTAGAGTTGTGGATGCCAATGCCAACAATCCAGGTTACTGGTGTAAAAAGGGGTCAACAATAGCCAGCACAAGCAAAAAATTGATTAGCCAGTAATCCCAGCATTTCTATTACACGCTTCTGTTATGGATCATTGTTTAGTTCCTATTGTTTCACTTCGGTATGATCGCGCATTCAACCTGCCCGATGAGGTGTCGACTAAAAATTGGGGGTGCTTAAAAATAGTTGCTATGAATAGGTTGGGTATTATGTAAAGCCAATAGAAAGCGTTAATTTTATTTGGGTGTCATGCGGAATCACCCCAAGAATATCTTCTTACGCGTCTGTATGTGCATTCTAGGCAGTCCCATTAGACAATGACGTATCCGTTAGGTGGATTCTGAAATGACTATTATTGATGAGCCCCGTTTTCATTTTATTAATTGCACCGCATTAGTACAATACGGAAATATGTTGGGCCTAAATCGGAAAAAACCCATCTATTGTAAGGTCATGTGTAGATTGCCCCATTGCCATTGTTGTGTGCAAACTCATGGCCATTGCATGGAACATCACGCATGGGCTGACTCAAACAGATCTTCTCTCGTCTATTGAAAACTGCACCTTGCTGCCGACACGAGGGCAATTCCAGGTAGGTTGCTAGCTCGTTCCTTACTACCATTGTTCGCTACCGACAATAGCCCTAACACAATACTTGATGAAAGACGGTTAATGGCCATAGTGTTAACGGCTGGCAAGCTTCGTTGGTGGTTGTACCAAAGGGGTGCATGCGCTGGCGACTTGCTACCGAAAGATGGTTTACCGATGAGGCGCTCACAGCGGCAATCACCTTCGAGTACAAGCACGTGCATATGTTTCCGTTTTCGCCTTTCCACATCACGCACAATTCCAACTAAACGTCACCACCAGACCCTTGCATTCTAAAGTTTTAAGTTTGTCGTCAACAAAGGTTATGATTCCATTCGCCCCTGTCCCCGTTGGGAATAGGCTATATCCCTGTTGACGAGCGGGTAAAAGAAAACGAGGCATGTGCCCCCCCTTCTCGATTAGGACAAATTGGCGCAGCGAGCGCCTGGTTTCACCACCTAATTTTGTGCATTCCCTATGCCATGTCTGCACACTAATCTCACGCGTATGTACGAGCTTTCGGAATTTATGACACGACGTAGGACCCCCAATAAATAGCCATGTAGATCCTCGCAAAAACCATGCATCAGTGTGTTACTCCCTGTACTTGCCAACTGAGGCCCAAGTGGCTGACAATGCCATGTGACTGTGGCCGGATTACCGTGCGATGCCAAACATGTGGAGGGTTTGCCATGCCCCTGTCGCCGAAGCTGGCGACTTCTCGTCAAGTTACTAGACATCATACAAGAGGAACCCAGATATCGACCACCCTGACAAACTCATCGTCGCTGAGTTTATCCCTGCAGGGAATCATGGCCTTGCACCCAACAATTGTTGAGGTGGCCGAATGCCTGTCCTACCGAGTGGGGCCGCCCAAGAACTATACTGACTACCGACCCCAGACTCCTCCCCAACTGGTGCAATGCGATTCTAATTTTGACGAAAAGTCTACCCCCCAATCCTATCGCTACAGTGACCACTTTTATTTTACCCCGTTGACGGGAACTTATTGAACGAGTCGTTTCACGTGCTGGTCACAAAATGGCTTTACATAGATTAATTATACATTCGTAATGGTGAGAAATTGGCGCACGCAAGCGAGCATAGAATTGTTTTGCAAATACCCAAATCGGTAATAGCCTTCATACTAGAATTAGGACTACTTGCAAATATTTGGCTTTAGAGTATTTTTCGGAACCTCACGGGGTGTGGGGAGATATCTGATTTGTAGCACTGATGCACATAGCCGCTAACAACGGGGGTGGCTATCCGCTATGGGTGAATCGTCCTTTGTGTTAAGTTTGGACTTACCCAAGTAAGAATGTTAACACATTCTCCAACACAGTGTCAATTCCCTACACGTGTCCCTGTTTCGGTACAATATCTATATCTCTCGTCAACACGACGCCACATTGTAGATTACCAACACCTTATCGTTAACCATTCGTCTAATTTTTCTTACTTGCGACCCCCCTAAGAAAAAAGAAACGTATAGCTGATCGTCAATCTACCAAACTGCAATAAGAATTAAACATCAGAGAGGGTGCCAGGTAATCGTCGATCCCCTATACCCATTATCTATCCAATTTGTCTCTGATCTCGGTGACTTCCTCGCTCCCCCCACTGTGGCTCGATTATCCAAGGGTACTATGCACCCCGCAGTGTAACCGCTAATATATCTATAAGTACCAAGTTTAACCAACAACAACATATGTCCGTCGTGTTTGTTTCCGGGGCAACCGGATTTATTGCCCAACACATCATCAAGGCCCTCATTGCTGCCAACTACCAAGTAATCGGTTCTGTCAGGCTGGCGGCAAAGGGGGACAGCCTTGTCGCTCATTTTGGTAACAAATTTTCCTATACTATTGTTGAAGATATCGGAAAGCCCCAAGCGTTCAACCAATCGTTAAAGGAGCACCCCGAAGTGCTGGTATTCTTGCACACTGCCTCTCCTTTCCACTATCAGGGTGACCCCGAACGGGATTTGATGAAGCCGGCGGTGGACGGCACTACCAATGCATTAAATGCCATTCACGAGTACGGCACCAATGTCAAGAGGGTAGTGATTACCTCTTCATACGCCTCGATTGCCGATGCCCTGAAGGAAATTGACCCCACTGCTACAATTACTGAAGAGTCGTGGAATGAGATTTCTTGGGAAGATGCCACTAAGAACATTATCAATGGCTACCGTGGCTCCAAGACCTTTGCTGAAAAGACAGCGTGGAAGTTTGTTGAAGAAAAGAAGCCCAAATGGGCGTTGCTGGTGGTGAACCCGTCGTTTGTATTTGGTCCCCAAGCGTTTGATGAAGGTGCCCAAAGAGACAAGTTAAACACTTCCAGTGAGGTAATCAACAGTATTCTTCACTTAAAGAAGGATTCGTCTGTCCCTCCGAACAAGGGCGGTTGGGTCGACGTGCGAGACGTAGCAAAGGCCCATCTCGTAGCCTTTGAATCAGACGCCGCCAAGAATCAACGGTTGTTACTTAATGCCGGCCGGTTCACCTGCCAGTCTATTCTTGATATTTTACATGCTGATGCTCCTGAAATTAGCGCCGATCTTCCGGTTGGCGAACCGGGACTGGACAAGAAGGTGATTGCCGGGTTGGCTAAAGTGGACAATCTGGCTACTAACCATTTGCTCGGGTTTGATTATATCGACTTGAAAACCTCAATTTTGGACACGGTCCGACAAATTGTGAAAGCTCATAAATTGTGACTGCATATAGTAGAGAAAACAATATCACCTATGCAATCCGTAGTTGCCCAGGCCGGTTAAATTGAAAATCGGGCGCGTGCTCATAATACAATAGTTAAGGTTCTCGACCCATTTGGCGCTGCTACTCCCGTTTAGGTGCAGCCGTGCTTAGCCGGCGGAAGCGACGCCCGCACCGCAAAAGGCTATTCAATGTTTTGCTTTTTTAAAATTGGGTCATTATATATCCCAATACGATTTAATTGTCCTCATTTCCCCTCTCACAATAGGTTACTCTAGTTTTCTCCTGCCTGGTTACCATCCATCAGCGCGAAACTTGATTTGGGAAACTGTATATAAACTTTAGCTTGCCCAACACTACTCCCATGGAAGTTCCCACCTCCTCCGATTTTGATGCTCCGAATAAGACCCCGCTACGACCCCTGACTTTACATAATACTCCCAATACTGCCAAACTGGCCCTTGATTTGATTGATGATACCCGGTTGACTAGTCTTCCGCTAGCGCCGCCCCCGCCCCAGAACGACGACGGGGACGACCTACAAATTGTTCTTGTTGAGGATTATATTTCTACCGCCCGCCTGGTGGCCCGAAAACACCTGCTAGCGGTGTTTAAGAGAAAGCTAGGAAGACAAGAATCGCGTAATTTGAAGCGAAATCGTCGAGGACTGGAGGCCCTGGAGTTCCCTGTTCCTACAACTTCGCTGGTGCTTCGCTATTGTGATGTGTGTGACCGTCCGTTGTATGAAGTGCTGCTGTTGGCCCATGTGCGGCACCAACAGTTTGTGTGTGGTGAATGTACCGAAACCTACGAAGAATTCGCCCACGAGTTTGCTGAAAGCACACGTACCCTTCCGTTCTCCATCGAAAAGAGTCCCAGCATGAATGACGTGTCGCGTCCGGTAACGAAACCCATCAGCGGAACCCTGGGGCCATCAACGCGATTGGTGGAGATTTTTCTGAGTATCGATCAAAAATATCAAGGTGAAAACAAGAGACGAAAGTTCAGTGATGTGTTGGTGGGTAGGTTAAATGAATTGCAACGTTTACCATGCCGCAAACAAGAAAAAAAATGGGGGTTGTGGAGCCAGAGCGAACGGAGCGAATGGAAGGTGTAAAAGCAGAAGATTTATTTGATGATGATGAAGTGTTGGAAATCGAAGTGGGAATAACAAGGAAATATGAGTACGGTAACCAAGGTATTAATAAAACGTCAATTTGGGAAAGTTTTACCGGGCATGTTTTCATTAAAACCCACCTGATGTGTAAGCGCAAAATAAATAGATATCCCTCGTACGACATCTAAGCCATCATTCTCTATCAGGATGCACAAATGTCTAGGCATAGGCATTACCGCTCTCCTACCCAAGGGATAAGAGACATAGGTAGTTCCCAGTTACAAAGTAACACTGGTATCATAGCCCTAAAGGATTAGTGGCAGCAAGCGTGTATATTCTGGGAAATCACAAAACATAGAATACTACATAATGTTATCATAAGGTTCCTCAACCTTCAATGTTGGGAAAAGCAACCACTCGGGTTTTTGAGTATTTTCAGATAAATCAAACGGACCTGGTCGGTGGTATAGTGTTCCCACAAAGTCGTTTTCAAATGAAGATAAACAACTGTCTTTTCTAGGCATATTTTGCAGGCTTTCACGCGAGGAACGATAATCTATCAATGAAGCCGAGGGCTCAAATAGCGACGGAACAGGTAAAGGAGTAGATATGTCCCTTTGTCCACCAATTTCATCGTCCATGACATATAATGGCGAGCCATTCGGTATCAGCAGCAGCACCAGGGGTTCAGTCAGAAAATAGCTTCCATCAGAATTGGCAGGAGGACTGGGGGCTAAGGTCGAATCAATACATAACCTGGACTTACGGTTTTTGCGGTTTTTCTTCTTGATAATATTCATCCTTTTATTGTAAAGTCGCTGGGTGATTTCTTCACCACTCAAAATAGTAAAAGGACATCGCTGATTATAGCGTGTACATCGATAACACTGAGGATATGTTTCATCACACTTGATCTTGCGTTTCTTACAAGTATCACATCCAAAGTGGGAGTTTTCGTGCTTGCGTCGAGTCATGGATAATTTTGGATATGTGGTTTATATTTATACAGCTACAGACATGACAATTGGGATACGAAATCTAATCGAGGAGTCGCCAAAATATCTATGATAATTTTCATACATGTGACTGAAGCAGCGCCGTGCCATATTTGAGCCCCGTGGCGTACTGCAGGTCGGAGATTAATCCGTTTGTTGATGAACAGCATCTTGCAAGAAGCCACCACCATAGGTACGTTGTGACATCAAGAAAATTACCCCACCAAAAATACAATCGATTAATTTTGGTATCATTTCAAAAACTCCCATTGATATGGAAAAGAAACCCGACGAAAGAAAGAAACAATGTGGGGTAAATAGAGATAGCGTAGTTAATATGAGTGATGATGCGTGCGATATCACCATAGCAAAAACAAGAAACTGGATACGTACTGGCAATGAAGCAAGTATTGACGAAAGAAGAAACATCACAGCTTGACATTTAGATAACTACTGTATTATTTTTAGATTCCTAGATGCACCACGTGTTGTGTGTGTAACAACCCAATTATATTCGCGGGGTATTTATAGTATCTGCGGGTTCGAAAATAGATAGAATGTTTGTATGGTGACCGTTTTTCCCCGGTAAACAAAGAGGATTATCAAAGCACTTCGTACTTTTTTACAATCCTTCATTTAGCTAGGAGACTGCGGGTCATCAATAATGGTTCCCATGCTAATAGCAACGATGTTTGTCAAGGTGAAGTTCATGATCAAGAAATGAATGATATTGTCAACCGAAATCAGTAAATGGCTAGATCGGTGAAATTGTTTTCGTTCTATATTTTCGTTTTCAGCAATGTATAGAGTTAGGAGATTCTCAATCTCGACGTTCTCCCTCACGACGACGAATCGCGCCGGTTTTAGAAATCTGGGAGTAAGCAATACAATTAAACATGAACGAACAGCACGGACTTTTCCGTTTGTGATTTTCGGGTGGCAAATCATCAGGCTTACTTTTGTTAGCCGTGATCAGCCAACGGGTTTCCGTGACCATTGATCAAAGCCGATAAAAGTCCGGCATTAAGTGTAATTTCTTTTGTTTACCTTTATGTGGACGATGGATCCCACCATGACCTCACAATTTGCCCCCTCCGCACTCATCCGCGCTCAATCCTATCTCCAGGACTCGCTTGTCCCCGGAGTAAGCTTACTTTAACCATCACCACTATTGGCTAGAAATCCTGCACCCGAACGCGGACATACCGTCAAAATCGTAACTACCAATCAGGGATTAGTAAATCATGCTGACAATGACGGTACTATGCAGTACCGCACCTAGATCCGACCCGGCACTTCACTCATTTATATATACATATTACTCACTTTACACTGCCACAGATGTTGAACATCACCAGAAGATTCATCTCGCAAGAAAGTGGCAAGCGGTTCATGCAGACCATCCCAATGGTGTCGTCACTGCCAGTGGCTGGTTGGGCCAAGCACGGGTTGGCGATGCCTCGGAAGGCGAGAACGCTGCGGTTCAAGAAGGATATTGAGATCCCTGCCCCCAAACCCGAGTTTATTCCCGTTCCGCCCTCGTTTTCCGAGCCCAAGGTGAAAGTGGAAGAGCCAGTGACCAAGAAACCGAGACGGCAATTGAAGCCGCGCAAGGCCCTCATTTCGCTTTCGCCCAATGCTGTCGATCATTTGCGGGCGCTCCTTAACCAGCCGGTTCCACAAATGATCCGTATCGGCGTCCGGAACCGGGGATGTCTGGGGTTGACCTACCATTTAGATTATGTGGAAAAACCGGGCAAGTTTGACGAAGTTGTCGAACAGGATGGCGTTAGAGTGATCATTGACCTGAAGGCGCTTTTCTCCATTGTGGGGTCAGAAATGGACTGGCTAGATGACAAATTGTCGCTGCGGTTTATTTTCCGCAACCCCAACTCGAAGGGAACTTGCGGGTGCGGGGAATCCTTCATGGTATAATTGGAGCTCGGCGGGACCCGATTGCATGTTATGATGTTATGATAATGATAGATTTATATATAAGCATGAATAGATGGCTAATCTTAACTGTTTTGCTGGGGTTTGTAGCAACCTACCGTTTGGTAGTAGATGTCATGTCATACATTCGCCACCGCATCTATTTAATTTTGCGACACTCAAAGTGGGTGGACTCCACCAGTTGCGGCAACGAGCAAAAATACTCCAACAGCTGCATGGCTTTAAACAATGTTACAAAGTCAGCAGGAACCGACCGGGTTTCTCCGTTGCCAATGATAATACTGTCACTTGCACCTTTTGTACCATCGATCAAATAAACTTCCGCTGGTTGCTTGCTAACAAAATCAACAATCACCAGTTTGACGTCGGCAACACTATCAAGGGGGGCGTTTCTATTCCCAGTAGCCACTGTCAGATGTTGATGTTGTTGACTCACCAGACTAGGAGTGGGGGTCCCGGAAAACAATCCCATGGTTGCTTAGTTTAGATAGAGTGCGCGCACCTACAAACTTGGTATTAAAGATAATGCAATATAGTAATCAGTCGTAAATAATATCATCCTCCACCTTGTGCAAATCATCGAAAAATGGCATCTTTTTCAATTCTTTGGCCAGACCCCGCTTGGCGGGGTCCATTTGAAGACTGACCCCGAGGAGTTGGATCAAATGCTTATGGTCTTCGTAGTTGCGCTGCTCGCTGGCCTCCACCGGTCTTACCAATTTGTCTCCCCGACCGTTATACAACTTAAGGGTGTCCAATGCAACCAGGTCTTCGGGGAAACACCCCTGGGAGTTTTCGTATTCCAAAAAGTCGTACAAAACCTTGCACAAATTGCCCCCCAGCTTGGGGAGTTTAGAAAAACTCATCTGGAACCCACATCCATGGAGTTCGGCCCCTCGTTGCAACCGATCAACCCCGAATACAAGCGCCATTTCCACCAAGGCATCGGTATCATCAGGAGAGTTGAATAGCGGGAACTTGCGGGCGAGAAGCGAAAGGCCTATGATGCCAGCCAGCCAGATATCTATTTTGGTGGTTTGGTTGGCGCATTTGAACAACACTTCCGGCGCCCGGAACCCCCGTGTCCCGGCACGGTTTGCCCGACGGGGAGGACGTTGGTCTTGCTTGGGATACGCCTTTACGTTCCGTTGGCGACGAGGAATCTTATCCCCCGGTTGCATACATCCACACAAGTTGTTTTTCACCGACACGTACTTTTCCGCCAACCCGAAATCTACAAGCACTCCTCTCCCCTTCCACGGATCGTACAAGAAGTTTGTCGGTTTGAGATCCCGATGAATGACGTTTTTCAGATGGACAAATTCTAGCGCTGAAAACATTTCCCAGAGGTATTTTTTGATGCCCGCTATAGGCAAGTCCCGGTAGATATCGCGGAAATCGGAGTGGGGGTAGTAGGGTAAAATCACCACCACCTGGTCTTGTTGACGGAGAATATCAAGAAGCGGCGCCACATGCCGATTTCCCAGAAGAATGTACAATAAGTTAAGTTCGTTGTGGATCCGAACTGGCGACGATGTGACGTAGATTTGCTTGAGGGCCACCAAGGGATGCTTTGTTTTGGAGACGTCTGCGGCCGAACTCGCTCTTTTCGGAGGCGTGGCCCAAACGTTGCTCCCCCAGGTGAACGTTTTCCCCATGGCTTCTGCCTTGAATACGGTGGAAAACGTGCCCTCGCCAATTTTATCGATAAGTCGATATTCTGTCGAGAGAACTGGGAACGTTTCTTCAAGCCGCAGCATATCTTCAAGCACTTCTAGCGACACCTTGTCAAGGTCTTCTTCCATATCTGGTTCATTGGTTGTGGTGGACATGGGGTCCACTGGAATGGTGCCATGTGCTGTAGCTGTGGATTCCGTGGAGCCGCCATTGTCCACGGCATCAGGGCTTACCAGCAGTTGGCGCGACAGAACTTCAATCACCACGCTTGATTTAAGCTTTTCTGCGTTAATCGTGGCCACGATGGGTCTTGTGGAAGACGGTGACCTTGATGCGGATAAGGTTGGTGGTTTCTTCAACTTTTCTGGCGATTTGGGAAGAAACTTGGCTGGGAGTTTCACTCTGTCTATTGGAGGATCTGCCAGTGGCTTTATATCCGGCGGCAGTGCCTTTTCTGCTTCATTATTGGTATTCTCTGGCACGTCAGCGGGGATATCAGCAGTACGATTTAAATTGACTTGCTCGTTTTCTTTTGACTTGGAAGGCGACTTCACCTCAGAAACTTGTGGGGCCAGAGATAACGGGCCAGACTGATACACCTGGATCTTTTCCTCCTTTGCCGCGGTGGCCAGCACCGATTTAGCTAACAGAAAGATCTCGGGAATGTTGTCTGAGATTTTCCCTGAGTTGATGCCGTGAGGAGTCAGGGATTCCATTCCCGCCAACGGCAACAGAAGATTGGGCGAGTTAACAAGGTTTTTCCCAAACGATGCGGTACGGAGTTGTCCAAACAGGTTACTTATGCCCAGAAGTCGCCCTTGAGATGACAGCTTGATCGCCTCCACCGCGGCCATGGTCTTGTTTGCAGCCTCGCTCGACAAGTTGGAGTCATAGCCATGGGAACTGCGAGCCAAGTTCCTCGAGTGAATGAACGTTGTCGGTGCACGCTTCAGCAGATCCTTGAAAGGATCGTCTTCAGCACGTCGCTTCATACGAGGCCGCACCAACAGGGGATATGATGTTGTCCGAAGATCCTTTGTTGGCAGGTCCAGTTTCATGGATCGATGAATCAAAATAACGCGTCGCGCGAAATGGGGGGAATGAGTGACGGGGGAGGGAACGATGAGATGTTAATGACGAAAAATATTTTGGTGTGGAAGGCTATTGTAGAGATGTGAATGACTGTAGGCTGGAGTTGCGAGCGATTTTTCAATTTTGTACATATACGGTTAAGCGGGCGATAAGAACTGGTGCCACAAAACCCAAAATAGTGTTCGATATACGCAAAGCCGCTTTGACACCTTCTAATTACATCCTTGGTCAAGACAATTTAAACCGCTCATCCGTTCGAGGTATCCCCCCGCCCCGCACGTCATCATGTGAAGCTGTCAGTTGCTATCGTATTTTACGCTGATCCGTGAGTGGGATGGTTAGGACTGACTTAGAAATCACCTCGACCGAAATCCGCTAATTCCGAGGTTTGCCCGGATGGCTTAGTCGTTCGATAACAATTAACATTATTAAATGAAAAAAAAATTTAGAAACCCGTGGGGATATAGAATTGGAATATGTGCCAGTGATGTAGTTCTCCCCTTCAATTGACCATTGCTTGCCGTTATTCGGAATGCCATCACCCGGGTGATACCAAACATTACTAGGTAGTGTGGGAGCGAAAGTGTCAAACAACAGCAACTTTATGCACGTCGTGAACTTAATAGCAAAAGGGAATGATACCATCTCCGAATCTCCCTTGAGTAAGGAGGCCAAGACCCTTGCATGGTTAAGGGTCACTCAGATTAGATTCATGCGGCATTCTATACATTCGCTAAAACAACGGTTGCGACCGGCAAGTCCTTTAGGCAGGCATGCCGACATTACCGAAAAGTGACCCTTACGCATGTGGGATATAATTACTCTATCTTGCTGCACATTTAAATACCATCAATTTAGGCAATTATCCGAAATGACTTCCGTGGCTCCGAATACTGGCGATGAGCTGGCGCTGGGGCTGACAGTGAAGCACTCATTTTCTCCGTCTAATTTCCAACAAATGCTCGCCGATTTTGCTTCTGACGAGTCCAAGCATGGGCAGAATGGGCTGGATGGCCACAATCCGTTCTATAAACGCTGGGGCGACAAGTTGAATGATGCCTCTACCAGCCATGGCGACGACGACGAAGATGTGGATGACTTTGCTTCGCTGGAGTCCCAAGGCAACTTTTTGATGAATATGTTGACTGGTGCCAATTTATTTGGTTGTGATGATAAGTCCCACTACAATTCCAAAAAGGGTGCTTCCGACAAGCAGCAACATCTTGACAATGATAATAATAAGAAGAATTCCTCGCTGGAACCAGTGCACCGGCTTCCTCGTGACATTCCCAGCCACGATCCCACTCTGCACGAGCCTACCAAGCCAGGGGAGGCGTTTAGAGGGCCGGAACATGTTCCCACTGCCGCCGAGTTGGCATACCCCCCTGGGAAGCCTGTATCGACTCCTGACGCCGAGCTCCGCAAGGTTCCGGTGGACTTGGGAATTGAAGTTGATGATGATGATGATGATAAAGATAGCGAGATGATCGACGATTTGTTCAAGGACAAGAAGCTCCCGGAAAAGTTGACTCCGTTACAGCAATCGTTTGTGGACCTGTTTGACCCTCTGTACATGAGTGCCGGACGGTTGGCGAAGAGAATAAACTCTGACAAGCCCACCAACGAAACGAAACAGTTGATTCAGGTAAGTATAGCTGACCGGGTGAAACGGGTGTTTGAATTGTCAGATGACGATAAATTCGTCGATAACCAGCTGGCTTGGTTAGTCAAGGACGTTCTTCTCCAGGGACACATCTATCTTACCGAAGAGTGTCTTCTTTACTTTGCGTTTTTGCCAAAATACGACTTGTTGCTTGACAATCACTTCACTAAGAAGGACGACGCTGTTGAGGTGCTTCAATCTGGTCCGTTGGGGATGCGCCAGGCCAAGTACGGCGAGGCGATGGTGCTGTCTTTTGTCACCCACCGGTTCTGGGGGGTTCTCCGGTTGGAAACTCTCAGTATCTACTCGCTGGTGACCGACTTCTACTTCCCCCGGGTGATTATCGACTTGAAGCGAGTCAAGCGGGTCGAGATTTTGCACACGGAAAAGCCAACCAAGAACGACGGCATATTTTCTCCGAAGTCTTGGTTACCGAGTCTGAATCTGCTGAAGCCCGGTAGCTCGGCCGCCCTGGCTGCTACCACAGATGACGAAGCGCTGAGTGACGATGAAGACTTTGATGGCCTGGACTTTAACCACGCCGAAGTCGATGCCAATGAAGACGTCACCGAAGGGTATTGGATTAAGATTACCACCAAAAAGAAGACCCACAAGTTCTACTGTGATAATATCCACCTGGCCCGGGAATGGTGCAATAACATCACCAAGGCGGTGTTCCGCAATCGCAATGCCAACCAAGCGGAGGAGGTAATGGTTAAGATTCCGTTGTGTAACATCTTACTGGCCACAGACTCCCTGTTGTTGGTAAACGCCGATTCAGGCAACCCGAACGAGCCTCGGAACTTGTTGATCCAATACGTGTCTACTGATGGCGATCGCTTCCATAGCAAGCACTCCGGAGATCTCCTGCAACATGATCCTAATCGGCGGTTGCGGCAGAAAGACTTGCGGGTGGAAGTTTTGGGACTCTTGTTTTTCCGTGACCTGGAGGACTTTTTGGAAAAGTTGAAATCTCGGTTGGACACCAAGATGCAATTGGTAAATGTCAACGGCTTGAGTGGCCACCATCACCACCACGACGCCGAAGAAGCCAATGAGTTGGAATTGAGACGTCGTGACAAATTGATTCGGCGGGCGAAAAAGATTGTCCAGAACGAAAACGTTGCTAATTACCAAGCCACGATGCTGACATTGCACAAGACGCTGAATCACGACTACATTTTGGACCAGTTGGATTTGCTACCTTCTGTGGAGCCAGATGCTCTCCTGGACGATGAAGATGGAAGCTCGACTTTGAAAAAATTGGGCAATAAGCTCAAGTCGACGTTTCTTGATGATCCTAGCGGGCAAACGAGTTTGGCTAAGCAATTATCAAAAATGGATAAGGAGAGTCCCCTGCACCTGTTCCCCAAACCGTTGACGCTTGAGTCCTTGGCAAAGTTGAAAATGTCGTTTGAAACGAGTTTCAAGAACCCCCAATTGATGGCGGCGCTGATTTCCCTCCGCAATGACGAATTCGACCTGCAAGGCAATTTGATTCGCAAGGGACTGGCATCTGCATTTGGCCTTTCCGATCCCAGTGAATATGATCACTCCTCCAAGAATAACCACTCCGGGAAGATTAAGAACAAGTTCAAGGTGTTCCTGGGAATGAATAACTACTTTACTCTGAACCCCAGTCACTACTTCCCTGTGTCGAATGACGATGTGTACTACGTTTCTAGCGCTGATGAGCGGGAGCTGGCTCAAGAGCGGTACTTTAACCACTTTAGTGTACCAAAAGAGCTGGAATTGATTGCTCTGTACTACGTGTACATCAAGAAGAATTCATTCCCAGTGTACGGGAAGTTGTACTTGGGTACTGGCGAGTTGTGTTTCAGACTGTTCTTGCCAGGGGTGAGTACCCAAATGTATCTCCCGTTGACCCAAGTGGAAAACGCCGAGATTTCTGATGTGCTGCTGTTGAAGGTTGGCCATTATGAGTTGATGATCAAGTTAGCTGGGGCCAAGACTTTGGTTTTCGAATTTGGAATCACCTCGGCCCGGGACGACGCCTATGGCATGATCATGAACCAATTGCTGGTGATCCACACGGGGGAAAACTGGGAACCTAAGGACCTTGATTGGGGCCCCCATTACCAGGACCGCAAGAATGCCAAACGGGAGACGATGTTCGATCCCAACACCATTCCTCAACAGGACTATGACTACTACAATGCTGTTGATGATGTGCGGCGGGCACGGGTGAAGTTGTTTGAGGACCGGTTGGCGGCGGTGCTGGGATTATCGATTCCGTTGATGTTGGAGAACTCGCCGCTTTTCAGAACAGATGTCAAGCAATCGCCGCCCATGAACATTACCTTTTTGACGATTGGGTCTCGGGGGGATGTCCAGCCCTACATTGCACTTGGTAAGGGGTTGATGAAAGAGGGCCACCTGATTACAATAGCCACACATGAAGAGTTTGGCGACTGGGTGAAACAACACAAAATGGGGTTCCGGGCAATCGCAGGTAACCCTGCCGAATTGATGGACTTGATGGTGCTGCACGGACTGATGCTGGTTCTGTTCCTCAAAGAGGCCAAATCCAAGTTTTCCACCTGGCTCAAGGAGTTGTTGGATTCCGCGTGGGACGCTTGCCAGGGCTGCGATCTTTTGATCGAATCTCCACTGGCAATGGCGGGTATCCACATTGCTGAAGCACTTGGGGTGCCGTACATGCGGGCTTTCACCATGCCCTGGACTCGAACCAGGGCGTATCCCCAGGCGTTTATGGTTCCCGACCAGAAGAAGGGTGGCTCCTATAATTATATGACCCACGTCATTTTTGAAGGGGTGTTTTGGAAAGCAATGTCGGGGATGGTGAACCGGTGGAGAGTCCACGAGCTTAACATTCCCCGGACTAATCTTTACCGCATGGCGCAAAACCAAGTGCCGTTCTTGTACAACGTTTCGCCGTCGATCATGCCCCCGGCACTTGATTTCCCCGACTGGGTTAAGGTGACGGGGTACTGGTTTTTGGATGAAGGTGGCGCCGATGATTACACGCCCCCGGAACCGTTGGTGGCGTTTATGAAACAAGCTAATGCCGATGGCAAGAAGCTTGTGTACATTGGGTTCGGGCTGATTGTGGTGAAGGACGCATCCAAGATGACGAAAGCCATTATTGAGGCGGTGAAGACTTCCGACGTGCGGTGTATTTTGAACAAGGGATGGCTGGACCGGATGGATAAGGATAAGAAGAAGGATGAGGTGGAGTTCCCTTCAGAAATTTACAATGCGGGGCTGGTTCCTCACGACTGGTTATTCCCTAAGATCGATGCTGCTGTTCATCACGGTGGGTCGGGAACCACCGGTGCCACCATGAAAGCAGGAATCCCTACAATCATCAAACCGTTCTTTGGCGACCAGTTCTTTTACGGGATGAGAATGGAGGACTTGGGTGTGGGGTTGCTGTTGAAAAAGTTGACGGCTAAGCTGTTACTGGATGCCATCATCAAGGTAACCACCGACATGTCGATTATCGAACGGGCAAAGAAGGTGAGCGAGGAGATTGCCAGGGAATTCGGGGTGATGAATGCCATTGAAAACATTTACCAGCAATTGGAATATGCCAACAATTTGATTGCGCTCAAGAGAGTCCACGGCGAAAACTACAAGAAACACAACCCCGACTGGAAGGAAGAAGAACAATGGGATGAAGAGGACGAGGAGATCTTGGCCGGAGTTGATAAAAAGGAATCCGAACAGGATGACACCGATGATGAGACCTTTGTTGATTCAAAGGATACCCAGTCGGTGTCAACTAGAGACGACGCCACCTCCACCGTGCCCACCTCGCCTAATTCTCCCACATCACCCACATCGCCCACCTCGCCCACTTCACCCCAGGTTCAGCGGACAAAGCTGTCTTCGTCCAAACACCTTGGTCTCAGCCATAGCTCCACCCACACTTCTATTAGTGACAAGTTGAAGCATGTGTTCACCCATGATTAACGAATTGTAACGTGTTTATGTAATATCTAGTTTAAAGAATGTATGAAATCTAATTTCAAGCTTACTGTCCAATTAAACTGTCACCATGTTGAATTCATCCCGGCACAAGTTTTTGAACAACTTTTTCGATTGCCGCACGTTGCGGTGAACAACGTGTTTGTATACCTTGGCCAACTTGAGGAACAAATGCTGTTCACCCACAAGCATCACCATCAAATTGGCCACCGCCGAGACGGAAATGAGCCAGTAGAAGCCAGAAGATAACTTGGTCAATTGCATCAAGTCGCCGAAGTTTGAATCAGCATCGACGGCATAAAGACTAAGCGACATCAACGTTGCCATCACCAAGTTGACAAGATAAGCAATGTTCTTGGTCATTGGTTGGCGATAAGGAGGACCCACAGAGAGCACAATTGAGATCAAAATATACTGGAAGTTGGTAAACAAAAATAACACCGTGTTGTCACTCAGCTTCACCGCATCATCGGCACCGGGCACCGGTTTTTGGTACCACGGTTCTTTCTGAACCCGTAGCCAGAGCACCGCCTGGAAACAGCCCAAAATTACTATCTGACAGATGAGAGGAATGAGAACCTTAGGACTAACCAAGTTGGCGGTCGGCCGCTTGGTAACAAGCTTATGGTACGGCTTGGACCACAGCATGAAAATGGCAATAGGGAGAATTAGAAACAAGTCAATGTAAAGGAACTGGAAGTCCCCCAAATTCGTCCCCGTTTTGTACAAGATAGTGACGGTAATAAACTGAATCGCCAGGTACAACGACATGTACTTGAAACACGAAAACGAGGTAACGAGACTCAGCCTCCCTTCGCGAATAACATCCAACACACACGAGATCTCAAACTTGTTAGAGGTGAAAGGTGCTGCCACCAGGGCCTCAGCTTCAGAAAGGGAGATCCCCACATCTGCAGCCTTAAGCGCACCACAGTCATTGGCACCGTCGCCACAGAAGCCAACCGTGTAGTCGATCTTTTGTAACTGCTCGACCAATTCGTGTTTTTCGTCGGGCGACATTCGAGCAAAAATGTCACACTTCATAAGCACAGTATGCGTAAGATTAGTGGACTTTAATTCAGTCAACATGTACCGGAACACGTCACCAGTGATTGCCAACCGAACTTGCAGAATCCCCACCGGATGAAGTGGCTGGAGAGTCACCGGGTCCAATCGATTTTCCGGGTTGTCAACATCAGACCACCCAATGTAATATGTATCATCAGGCGATTCTTCCCAAGACGGAATGTACACTGCAGTACCAGAGTCCACCAAGCTCAGTTCGCGCGCAACCAGAATCGCCGTCAACACGTTATCCCCCGTACACATCACGGTACGAATGCCCGCCTCATTCAATTTACGAAGGGTGGGCTGACTCAGCGGCTTGAGCTTGTTTTCAAATACAATAAACCCAACAAATGTGAGGTCGATTTCCACTTCATCCCGAGACAAATTCACCAGGGTCACTTTTTTAGAGGCAAGGGCAATTACACGGTAACCAGCATGGGTATACCGGTGTAACAATTCATCAAAATTCACCGGAAGCAGTTCGGGACGACAAATATCCACCATCACTTCGGGGGCGCCCTTAACGAGGGCGATCTGAGTATTATTGCCACTGGAAATCACCGACATCCGCCGAAGAGAAGACACAAATTCGTATTCCCGGAGAATGGTGAATGTTTGAGTCCCGTTCGACACCACTGATTTCCCCGTGGCGGGATTTTCGTTGAATTGCCACCCGGTGTATTCGAACATTTTTACATCGAGAGGGTCACCTAGAAGTTCGCCGTCAATAAGACGTAACGAATGGCACGTCGTCATAGCCGCCAAGAGGTACATGCCATTGTTGGTGGCATATTGCCGGTTGTGGCGGAGCTCAATATCTGCCACCAATTCTTGAGTGGAATTGTAAATATCTTCAAATACCATTTCCTTGCGGCCAGTAGCATTGTTGACAACATGGATGCCTAGCACATCCAATCCGTCCTCTGTTAATGTCCCCGTTTTATCGAATGCTACAACGTCGAGCTTACCAGCAACGTTTACCCGAGTGGGAGCAATACAGAAGATCCCCTTCTTCTTCAACCTCAGAACCGCCATCGTAGTACCAATGGTAAGCGTCGCAGGAAGAGCAGGGGGAACAACAATGGTGATAATGTCCAAAGCACGTAACACCATGACTTTTTTAGGCAACCCAAGCTTGATAAAGTTATAAGTAGAGTAGGTGAATCCCAAAGCAGCAATAAGAGCCATGAACCCGATGTATTTAAACGAATCTTCATAGAACTTGAACCCCATCGGCTTGGGGAATAACATCAGCCGCACCAACAGCCCCTTGGTGGTGTTAAACCCGGTAGACACACACATTGCAAGCACAGGCTCATCATTCGAAGATTTCGATTTAAGGATGCGCGTTCCATTGAACAAAAACGACTTGGAGAGGAGTGGAGTTTTGAAATTTTCTGGCAACGCCTCAACCGTTTCCTGTGCGGCTTGGACCTTGCTTACGGGGACCGATTCTCCAGTGAGCATCGATTCATTAACAACCACTTCCCCGTTAACCAAGAGAGCATCACAGGGTACAACCTGCAACAGAGGATCCACTTCAAATACATCACCGGGAACTAAATCGGTACTTTCCACCTGTTTCCAAAACTCGTTACGCCATATCCGAACTTCGCATTCAAACCGGGACATTTGCTGAAGACGGCGAATGGTTGATCTGGTTTCTATCAACGATTGGATAATGGAAATGGCCAGAATGATAAAAATACACAGCGCGTAGTAATAGTAATCATCGGCCAACCACAAAATGATCGAAAACACCTGGAAAATGTAGAACGGGTGCAAAACCTCGTCACTGAGCAATTGACCCACCAGTTTCGATTCAATTTCAATGGCGTTTTCCCCAAACACTTGAAGTCTCTGATCATGCAACAGCTGGGAAACGCCGTCCTTGGTATTTTTAATGTTGAGCCACCGGGGATCGTACCAGTTTGAGTTTGTTCTAAATATATCTTCCACAGGCGAGTAGAAAAACTTTATGTATCTGTAGGTGAAAAAATGAATCACTGGTACCATGGGGTCAATTTCCTGTTTAGGGACAAGATCATCCAATTCCACCTCATCCTGGTTTCGATTCAATGCTTCATTGTCACTGATAAAACTCAGAAGCCTTTCCCCATACCGTTCCAGGGTGATGTCTACGATCGACAAGTCACCAAACTCGGTTTCAATCACCACCCAGTCGGCACGGCCCAAAGGCAGCAAGTTACCTAGGAGGTTAATCCTCCATTTGGGGAACCATCGGAGTACCAAGTAACCAAGACCCAAAGTACCAATACAGATGACATAAAACAATAGCTGTTTCCACCAACAATTGCGATAACCAGCAATACCAAGTACCAAATCTTCTTCGGCCAAGTAGAATCGCTGGTACTTGGCGATGGTGGGGTATTCACGATGAAATTGTTCCTCAGTGGCGCCATCTCCGTCATCCACGAGACTCAATTTCAGAGACTCCGGACTGGACCTCCGTCTTCTGCGGTCTTCATAACTTTCAATAGAGCCGTAACCACTCAGACTGTCATGAGGCAGCCGCCCCCGCTCTTCGTCCTCATCAAATTTATCCACGGTATAATCCCAATTGGTATTGAAATCAACGGGGTTTTCGGCGCTTTCCAAGGTAGACCCGCCCGGGGCGTTTTCAATCTGGTCGTAGGAGAAAAAGCGAAAGTTACCGTCATGGTCGGCCTCCAGGTCCGCCACCAGAGACAGCGATAGAAGAGGACGGTGGTCAGTATCAGGTGATACCACCGAGTCCTGGCGAGACCGCCAACGGCCAAATTCATGTGGGTAATGCAATGAAGAAATGGAACTGGGAATGACCTCCGACCCCGCCCCAGAATACATTTCCGTAGTATTCTCCTCTTGAACCCGCAGATGCAGCGAGTCCATCAGCAGGAAAGATCCATGGCGGGACCGCGGCCGCTGGAACAGTGATCGTCTCAGCACTGATCCTCGTTGTGATCGAACCATGGTGAAGAGATATCAACGAATGAGTGAGGGAGTAGATTGTTGCGAAAAATTTCGATTCCAACAACGATAACAAGATTGATTGGTTGGGGTTGACGAAGAGACTTTGTTATTGCCGAATATGGCTTTCGGATGCTCCATTGATTATTACTTTACCTCTAAAAGTCCGTCCGTTTGGAGACACGGCTGTATGCGCGATGCACAGAAGCGTTGCTGTCATTGCTATCATAATAATCAAGTAATCAATAGCTCTATGATGATTCTAACACTTGTGGTATATTGACATCTATGCATATATATTAAATTTGACGAATTTACCATAACATGATTATTATATATTTGATGCTTTAGTGATTGACACTATCTTTTCGGCTATTGCCGCACAGTAATAATCGACAACCTACTAAAGGCAAGTCGCAAACGACAAGGTACTTACGTAATGAGCAATACACCTTTGCGGTCAATTCATAACCTCTTTTTATCTTTACCACCAATAAATACTACCGTCAAACCACCCATTACCCTTATACTCCCACCATTTTAGCTGCTTTCGCTGCCACTATTCTATTCACCACCACGCAATCTTGGTTCGCGGGTCCATCGCAATGTCACTAAGATCATTCAACCCGGCATTTGCCCCACTTATTTCCGAAACCAAAACCCGGCTTCTTAATCTGATAATATCTCCCAAAAAATGCCAGGCAATTGTTGATCGCCTTGATTTATCCATATATAAGCCAGGAACCGTCGATGTCATCGAAGTGTTCGCTGCAAACTTATTGTTTGGATCGATGATAAATCATACCATTAAACCCCGGAATCATTATCTAATTGAACATAACACCCTGCTCCTTCGAACGTGGAAGTCAGCCATCGCCCATCTTGAACAAACTACCAACAATGTTGAAAATTACAAGATTTTCAACCTGGATGCGTACCAGTGGGAAACTTACTCCAATTTCTTTGCCAATGAGTGCAAAGTACAGACACAATCTAGAAACCAGGTTCATTCCGAGCTCTTGCTTATTGCCAACCTTACCATGTTTGCAGGGGAGGCCCTTTTGGCCCAATGGCTCTCGTGTGGTATTTATCACAACTGGATTCAACGGTACGGCCGGGTTCGCATGATTATTGTTTGCCCGGAGGTTCTGGTTCAGAAATTCATCTCTCTGCCTGGTTCCCCCAAACGGAATCGGTCATCGGTGAAATTTGATTTGTATTCCGATATTAATCTTCATGCAATCTCTGGGGTGAAAGAGTTCACCAGTTTATCCTATCCTGGCAAAGGCTTTGAATTGAATAGAATAATCCGTGACCAGCCGGTGTTGCTTGAGCGTAGTGAGCAGTCCCGACCCAATCTGCCCATGGCAGTGATTGACATGGTTCCCAAGGAGACCGATCCCAATAATGATTTCGACTATTATTTCCATATTCTACAGATCTTGTTCACGGGTAAGGAATCGACGATAGGGGAATTGTTGTCCCGGGTGGCTCCCGGCGCAGAAGACTTGACCCCTGAGTTGGGTTACTTGGTAAATAAATTAGCAAAGGATCTTTCTCGTCAAGAATGGGAAATTTTGTTTGCTGTTTTTGACAAATGGCCGTTTCGACCGGGTGCTGGTGATCTTTTTGACCTTGAAATTGAAGATAGAAGATAGTTTGTCCACCAGTATGTATATAGTAGCGCCAGCAAATGAATTACGATATTAATATTAGACACCACTCAATTTATTGCAATATTTATCTCATATGAAACTGTAATCATTAACTATTTTACTTCGTATTTACATTGGGAAGGTTAGCCACCATTTGTACCAACAGTTTGGAATTATAGGTGGGGCGGAAGTACGACGAGTTGGGTAACAACCTGAGCACCTTAACCACACTTGGCTTGACAAACGTGTCCTCAGGTTCCTCCTCAGTACGAGCCGCAGATAGCCCCCTCGGTGGCGGCGGCAAGTTGGGGGCATCCTTGTCACTGCCCCGCTTTCTCTTTGGCGCCGCCGTTTCCTTGACAACCTTCCTCCGTTTGGCTGGTGCCTCATCGTCGTCATCCTCCGAGTCAAGTTCATCTTCTTTGATGACATTCACCCCCAGCTCGCGATAGCGGTCACTAAACAAATCGATGGAGTCGTCGTCGGGAAACAACTGCTCATACTTGGTGATGAACGAGTCGGCTACATCCATCAGCAAGTACTGGTGGGCGTAGCGGATGTATTCTCGAAGCAACCGCTTCAACCACCGCTTGCGCTCGTCAATCAACTTGCTGGTGACTTCCACCACATCCTTCAGAACCTCGGGGGCCGTCAACAGGTCCTGCATCTGGGTGATGTCCTTGGAAAGAGCCAGGTCCGCCAGTTGAATTAATTTCCGGATGTTATCCACATCGTTTGTCTGTATAAGGTACTTCATATACCCCATCATAAACTTGCCATTTACGGGGAATTGCTTAACCCCAAGTTCAAACACCTTGTTTGCAACCTTTGGATTATCATTGTAGTGTTCCAATAGCGCGTTGGCAATGTAGAATTCGGGGCCGATATCTTCGAAATCCTTGCGCCCCTGTTTGAACACTTGCCGCGCCTCCTTGATCCCCAAGGCCCGCTTGGTTGCTGTCATGTACTTTGTCCAAATCAACGTCTGGTCACGACTGACGCGAAGGTGGCGGGCCTGGAGCTTGCGCAACTCGTCGCGTTCGTCCCTGGAGAGGGTCTTTGGGGGCTCGCCGTCTTCCAGAGGCTTCATCTTGGCTTCAATAGCCGCCACCTCATTGGTGACATCACCATATTCCGCAGTGCCGGGGGCAATGAGCTTTTCGTACACCAGTTTTGCCAACTCAAAGCTGTCGTCGGTTTCGTAGGCTTCCGCCAACTGGAAGGAAAGAACCATCAGCCGGGGATTGAGCTTCACCCCATCAACTAGGATTTGCTTGGCCCGCAGATCGTCATTCAGGCTCGAGTAGTACTTAGCGTAGTGAAACCACGTTTGCGGGGCAAACACCAATGCCTGAGTGGCCTGGCGCAAGCAGTACTCGATACGGTGATTGAGAACCACGGAGTCCTTGATATCCAAGGTGTTTTTACGCTCAAATTCGACCCACCGTTTCCAGAGGTCTAGTTGGGCCTTGATTTGGTAATTTTTCTCACTATGTAGCAGGTGGGGGATCAAACGGCGCTCGACATGGTCGCCTGTAATGTGCTGCCATTCGGTCTTCCACAGCCGCGCCGTCATATATTCCGCCAGGCGGTCGTTGATAAACTTTGACGCCGTCCCCCCGTTGACTTCGTTTTCCCATTTCAGGTACTGCATCCAGATCTGTTCGATGGCCAAGGTGGGAACCGCCAACGCCCTCCGGTAAACCTTGCGAATATGATCAATTTTTTGCTGTTGTTCCCACAGCGCCGCCGGCGTCCACAGCTGCAAAAACTTGATGAACTCTTGCCACAATTCCCCCAGGTGCAAGTCCACACCCACACTCTTGACGGCAAACTCAAATGCGGAAATGACCACCCGCCGAGCCTTTTCGCCCCCGGTAATTACGTCGTTTACTCGGCGGACATACAGAACATATAAACATAACACCTCCACCGAGGCCACTTGGTTGAGGCACCGCTTAAATAAATCTTCAACCCGGGAAAACTCCCCCCGCGTAAGCTCATAATTGATATAATTGCACCATTGATGGCCGTCCATCCTAAACAACTCGAGATAGCGTTCATACAGCTTGCGGACCTGTTCTTCCTTGTCTTTGGTCTTGACCGTAGTTAAGAGCTTATCCCACTTGGGCATGTCGAGAGGGTGACTCTCGAGATGCTCCTCAAGACGGGAGATGACATCCAAGTTGTGGGACATGGTGGTCGCACGATGAATGGAAGGTTGAAGAGGGGTGCGACTGCGACGGCTAGAAAATTACACCACCGCTATAGGAAATTGCAGTATTGAAATTAGAGAAATTAAGAAGGAAATGGGTAATGGAATTTAAAGGAGTTTAGTATTTTTCATATCAGAGTTGACACTATTAAATTGTATAAGACCAGCTTAAGTAAAATATAGAAACGACACTAGAGCCGGGATTAATAACCCCACTGACTAGCTTCGAGTTGGCGAATTTCCTCTTCCAATTCAGCCTCTAGTCTATCAGCATCGTCAAGCCCCATCTTCGTCACATCCACCACCTCTTCTCGATCATGGTATAAATCTCGGAACCGCAACCACCGTTCCAATTCGCTGTCGGCATCGAAATACCGGTCTTTATTTTCCTCCAACCATGTTATAGCAGACTCGATGTCCTTTTTCGCATCCCCCAGAGACAGCAATCCCTTTACTCTCTTATCCCACCCTGTGGTTGATGTTCGGATATCCAATTCTGCTTGGGGAACGATAGATCTCAGAACCAACTCGTCCACGGGAATCAAAGTCAGGATGCCATCGTTACGCACAAGTTGGGGGATTTTGCCTTCGGTGGTTCGGACCAGATACACTTCTGGTTCATCAGGATGTATGTCTCGTAATATCCGGGTGATTTTTACGTCTTTGCCCATAGAGTTGGCAAACACACCCATCGGTTGAAGTTTGAGCGAGTTCATTGTGTCGTACTGAGTCTCCACAGTGCTGACAAAGTTTTCCCAACCAGTCATGGCGATATTGAAAGTGAGGTGCAATGATCGGTGAGCGAAAATGTAAACATGGTGACAAAAATGGACACAAGTGGGTCAAGAGATTTGACGTATCTTTTATATGAAAAAATCATGATGCTAAAATTTGGTTGGGATATTATTTTGGCGATAATTATTTTGGTCACTAATCGCTTGATAAACAGTAATCACATCAGCAACTTGACTATTTAGATAACGCCATGACAAACATATGTTCACTTAAAAAATTCAATGTAAACCTTCACTCACATTACCATCCTCTTCTACTCTACCTTCGGCTCCATGCCATCGACTCACTCTCATTCATCATCTCAAGTCATCGTTCGCAGCATCGATGATCGACCTAGACAAGTACTGTCGTCCCGACCGGGACTACTACCTAGCCCTTGGCATGGAAGGACTGGCAAATAAACTTGGCATTGGTGTGATTAAACATTCCAAAGGCGCCTTGCTGGCCACCAATCGGGCAGAAGTTCTACTGAATGTGCGAGACACCTATATGACCCCTCCTGGTGAAGGGTTTCTTCCCCGGGATACTGCCCGTCACCATCGGAATTGGGTGGTAAGGGTCTTGAAACGGGCTCTCGCCGAAGCGGGGGTGCTGGGGGATGATTTAGATGTGATTTGTTATACCCAAGGACCCGGGATGGGGGGCCCTCTTCAAAGTGTGGTGATTGCGGCAAGAACGCTTAGTCAGCTATGGGATTTGCCCTTGGTGGGGGTGAATCATTGTGTAGGCCACATTGAAATGGGAAGGGAAATCACGGGGGCCAATAATCCCGTGGTTCTTTACGTATCTGGTGGGAACACCCAAGTCATTGCTTATTCGAGGCAACGATACCGAATCTTTGGTGAGACATTGGATATTGCAATTGGCAATTGTCTCGATCGGTTTGCTCGGGTGCTTCACATCCCCAATGATCCATTTCCTGGATACAACATTGAACAAATGGCCAAAAGAGGTAAGCACCTTGTACACTTGCCCTACACGGTAAAGGGAATGGACATGTCGATGCTGGGGATCCTAGCGTATATTGAGGGGTTGGCAAAAGACCTCGCTGCTAACGAAGACGATGGAAATGGCGAAGCGAAGCCGAAACGGCAAAAGAAAAAGATATTGAGGGATGAAGAAACTGGCGAAGCGATTACTCGTGAAGATTTGTGTTATTCTTTACAGGAAGTGTTGTTTCTGATGCTTGTGGAAATCACCGAACGGGCCCTTGCCCACGTCGACCTGAACCAAGTTCTTATTGTTGGTGGGGTTGGATCCAACGAACGGTTACAGGAAATGATGAAGTTGATGATTGAGGACCGCAAGAATGGCCAAATATTTGCCACTGATGAGCGGTTTTGCATTGATAACGGGATTATGATTGCCCACGCCGGCCTTTTGGCATACCGGATGGGCGAACGGCAACTGTTAGATCAAACGGTTTGCTCGCAACGGTTTCGCACCGACGAGGTGTTTGTGGAATGGAGGGATGATTAATAATAAACAACGATAAAGAGTCATGCTTGCATGACGTGACCCGCGGCTGATATCTTTACGGTTAGGTCGCATGTCGCATAGTAATGGTATTTCACAGGCATGTCTTGTAAAAGAGATGTCAGATACGGTACCAACACCTTCACCGAGGGATGGCTCGGGTGCACTCTCTTAGTAAGCTGGCAGATTTGCGGTGGCTGCTGCCATCCCATTTCGAAGCTGATCGGCGGTAATCGTGACTTCTTGCTTCTTTGGCGGCGGTGGCTGTAGTAAAAGTCACCACGGCGTAATTGTAGCCATTGGAATGTAGACCTCTCAATTCAACGCCTTCGACGTTTCCGAAAACCCCCATGATTTCACCTACCACCTTTTCGTCAAACACCACTCCTTCTCGGTTCTTCCAGTACACTTCTACTTGACACTCATTAACAAATGGTTCAACAGGGATTTCTGTCCATGGAGTATAAGTGTAAACATGATCTGCTGCCAACCTTCTTCTCTTTAACGTTTGTTCTGCTAATTCTCGTTCAAATTTGGCAGCATCATTTTCCATCATTTGCTGGCGATTGGCGGCATGTTCTCTCTCTGCTCGTTGGAGTTGCTGGTGAAACTTTCTCGTCGAATCATCCCATTGTTGTTCCTGGACCTTTTTGGCATATATCTGTTCCCGTAATTGCTTGTATTGGGTGAGTAAATCGGCATTGGTAACAATTTCAAATGCCCGAGCTATCTCATTGAACTTGTCTTCGTCGCCACCTTTATCAGGATGGTGTTGAAGAGCAAGTTTTCGGTACTGCTTCTTGATTTCCTTCTCATTGGCAGAGGCCGAGATTTGAAGGATTTCATACACATCGAGGTCCATAGTACGCACCACTGAAGTGAGGGTGAGAACTGGTGATTGCTTGATCTATCATTGAGCGAGGTAATTGGTCTTTGAATCAACCTAATAGCACGGTTGGAACACAGGAGGTAGCCATTGCTCTCATTTGTTTTCTTCGCTTAGGCGACACGGGTTCCCAGTCATTATCCTCTCATTCATTCATATCTACTTATCCACCACTCGCATGGCTCCATGGTGTCGTTACTATGTATATTCTATAACTAAGCATTCACCTTTCTAACCCCAGCGTCCGATCTGAAAATGGCATCACCTTCGGAGTAAGCCCGGCCCAAACCGAAACCAACGCCAACCCACACGGGCCAGGCTCTTCTTCTAAACAACAACACCGAAGCCAACACACCGGCACCAAAACCCAACCCGGTCTTAATCACACCGTTGGACAACACAACATCCCACTTGTCGTTCAACAAGTTTTGCGAGGAAGTAGGCACGATTACAGTTTGTTCCTTGGTTTCAGCCATTCTATGGTTAGTATTCACTCATGTTAATTCCCCCCCACATAGCGTAGGTGGACATTGACGTCGTTGCAAAAGTGTACGTACTCGTTTGCCGTTATGGAACCGCTGAAAAATGATTTTGGTTGGTTGACCGCGGTGCGAACAAACTTTACTAGCACGCGGTGGAAAACGAGAGTGCCTGCGGATGAAATGGATAGGATGTCATAACGTTTGTTTTGTTGGCTATCTCTCTATTAACAAATGGTTGAAATTTGTCAAATGTCAACCCTAAACAAACCGTGAGCCTGTATGCAGTACCGCGACTATATAAGGCACCCTCATCACCAGTTTTTCATTAGTGCTTTCGAGTACAACTTTTCAGTAAGTTTCCTTGTTATGATGAAAACCTAACTCAGCTCACTCTGAGCCTCAGGCGATGCTGATAAAAAGTTCCTATCCAACATTCATCAAATTTCTGATTTCAAGTGCTAACATTAGAGAATGAACCAAACAATGTTGATTATTTGTAGTCTGCTGGTTAAAAGTTTACTAGCGAATATGTTTGACTGAATAGGTCAGGGTGTACATTCCTAGACTTTTCTACCATCTCTCACTGGGCTTTTAGGTCTTAATACCTCGATTTCTGGCGTCGAAGGCACCAAGTAATACATTTGCTTCCCCGAACCCGTGGTGCACGGATATTCCTTGACCATTGACGTTTGGGTGAGCTGTTTCCGGTATTCCGTCAGGTTGAAATTATCAATAGGCACATCGGGACCCATGATCACCCACCCCCGTCTCACTTTGACGTAGTGGTTGTAACCAACTTTTGTAGGGATGATGTGAAGACGACGAGTAGAGTTCGAAAAATTTTCCGTCACCCTGTACATTGCATCTGGGACACAACCGCTACCAAATGTCAGGCCTATCTGAAGATCGGTGTCCACATTACAATGGATAAGATGGCCATGATCTTTACGGCGTACAGTGCCTGTAATGCACATCCAACAATGCCAATGGGTATTTTGCAAAACCGATGGCCCACTACTTCTACCAGGATAGTATGGCAGATTTTTGTCAACAGACATAAATACCAATTCTTCCAGGCGTCGGAATTTACCACCAAAATTGTCGCCGTTGACAATCTTTGAAACCTCTTGGATTTGTTTGGTGGTGGCCCACACAAAAAAGTAACCTGGCTTACTTAAGAGTCGAGCAACGGGGATTTGCTTTAGTATCAGCGGTACAAATTGATTATCAACAAGTGCCCCCACCATCACCACATCAAACTTGACACCATCGTCGATCCATTGTTTGAGAGTAGAAATAATGTCGTTGGTGGCGACTCTTTTACCAAAAACATTGGTGGAGTAGCTTGAAACCTGGTTAGCTTTTAGTTTGTGTAATTGCAGGAGCTTAGGATACCCCTTTTCGGGGGTTTCGATATTGGCAATGTACGAAATCGGCTTGTTACCAGTGCGTACGTAGTTGGTGGCATAATCGTTGTATCGAGACATGGAGAATGATAGGGTACTTCTTCCTTTTATTATGAAATTAGCCGAGCTCGAAGAAGCTGGTAATTCCGGGTACCTTATGGGGCCTCACGGCTATGTATCTATCACCAGACCGTGCATGCAGAGTGGATAACCATCTCCAATGTAATAGCATGAAACAGTCTATATTTTTTAAATATTGTCAAGACAAATGGGGGAACCCCTGTTTTAAGTTGCTTTAAACAAGACAAACGGGGAACCGGGAACACCATATGGAATTGTCCGTCGATAGCTGGCAATGTCTGGTAGCAGCCGAGCACTATTATGTGTTGGTTGAAGATATGGAAAGTTCGATTCGACATTGGGGCCTTCCTGAATTGGTGACGCCCTCCATGCTAAGTTTAATCTGTCGCTTCGTGAACGCTAACATGTATCAATTTTTCCACCAACGAAAATTGGTACAAGACAAGGCCATTTTGGTATTTTGTGGAAATGACCAAGGGTGGAAATTCTTTCTATGTTTATTGGAACGGCTGAAGCAGATCCACCCGCGTCGACTCGGTCATCGTTGGCTTTGTTGGATAATCGATCAATTAATGGGGGTAGCCCCATTTAGGTCATCGGTAATTCAATTCGTCAACTCTAGAGGGTTTGCTAGCGTTTGTCACGAAATGGTGACTTGTGACTTGGACGTTTATATCGACTATGCTACAATTTTGGTGGAGGCAAGCCCATGCGAAGGCTATGGCTGGTTTGGCGTAGAAGGGTATTCGGGACTACACCACTTCCTGACGGATACTAACAAACCAACATTGGACGCTAATCAACTAGTTGTGAGAGACCCGCCTATGGCGGAACAATACCCGATCACGACATTAATCTATTATTGTTCAATCGTGATCCCAGATAACGAGGTATACCCGATCTTCCGCGACTATTGTGGGATGATATTCTCTAAACGAAAGCATCGCTATTTGTTATGTTCCACTTCACCTCATGGGTTGAATTATATCCGAATCGCGAGCAACTTTTTTGCCATGAATGGCATTGAAATGGGCAAATTCCTAGGGTGGACGGGGTTATTGGTGAGGTATTTTGATCTATGGAGCAACTCCGATATTCGAATCATTATACGGTACCTTGTTGAGTCGTGGCAAATCTATGGCAAAATGTTGCCTCCATTGACACCAGTGGTATTCACCCCGACATTCCAGGAAAAAATCTCATTTGAACCACTTCCACAGCTCCCCCTCCCCCCTATTGACGTGATCAAGTTAAATAGACATCACTTTAAACTCTTTCTTCTTCTAATTTACGGCTCAAATAAATGACCTGCATACATCTGAGGGAAAGCCTACTTCGCGATAAGCTATCCGTCACCATCCGGTCTATCCTTATGCTGGCGGAATACATTCGTACTCATCTTCCACAGCTGCGGTTGACGCTGTTATACCTGGATTTTTCCGAAAAGATAATTCTTAACCCCGATGGCTTCAATGCCAATGTCGACACCTGGCTTCAATTTCTCATAGCTTATATCGATAATGATGAGGCTGACCTGAAATTTTCCTTTGATGGTGCTACCCTTCTTAGTCAATTGACTCTCCCTGGAAAAGGCCAACCAGTTCTGATCAATTTCTCTATTGACAAGGGGGTGGATACTGGGGTATTTGTGCCGTGGCTGCAGTACAAATCAGATATTTCACTTGTATCTAAAGTATGGACCGCGATTTTTGGCAGTAATTACAAGAGCAAACAGGGACTGGGGCTCAAGCCTGAAAGATACTTGTCTAAGGACAAAGTGCAGAAGTTTGCTAGCCAATACTGGGAAAAAGTGCAACATGGGTCGGCGGGCGAAGTGATGCCTGAATTGACGACTAAGAAGGAGATTTTGCTGAGGCTTGACAACGTTCCCCATTTATTTCCGCTAGATGTGGATATTATTCTTACTTACTGGCAAAAGAATGGCCATTGCGCGGTTGTTGGCGACAGTGTTCATTTGGGGTCCACCACGTTGCTGGATAATGACCGGCTGGTGATTTCAATCAAAGCCGAGTTTTTTGATGTTTCCAAGCGGAATGAACTGGTGGAGGCAGAGCTTGATGCGTTAACTCCAAAGATAAAGAAACTAGTAGCTGATCATGTGGACCCCGACAGAATCAAGCACTTTTTGAGGTTGAAACAGATATTGACGAAACTGTTGAATCAAGGATTGACGGTTCAGGGTAACATGAAGACGGTTTTGCTCAAGATTGACGAGCAAAAAATGAATATTACCAGTGTCAATGTCATGGAAACGGCGACACAAGCCATGAAGGAACTCAATGCCGAAATTGATCCTGAGAAGGTGGCCAAGGTTCAAGATGCCGCTTCTGAGGAAATGTCGAAGATTGATGATACTACCGCTAAGCTTGGTGACGTTGATATTGATGTAGATGTTGACGAGACTGAAGTGGACGAAGAGTTGGAGAAGATGTTAGAAGAAGAACAAGCCAAGGAAGAAAAGGAAAAGAAGGAAAAGGAAAAGAAGGAAAAGAAATCAAACGAACAGCAGAAGAAAGATTCCGATTCTCAAACTCCCACCGACAAAAACCCTGCTACAAATGCAAAGGCTGAACCTATCCAATTATTGAACAAACAACTGGCCCCGATTACCAATCCCCGCCTGATTAAACAAGAAACTGGTGAAGATACCGCTGATATTGAGGCACGACTCAATGCTCTTAAGATTCATGCTCCTGAGCACACTGCCGGTGACAAGACCACCACTAAGGAAGATACCAAGGCTGGTACCGAGATTGAAGGCACCAAGAAACCTGAACCAATAGCGAGTTGATTCACTTAACTATCCCCTGACATCAAATTATATAGCAATTGCTATGAAAACCAACGAAACATTAGAAATTAGCATTTCTTTTTCCTTTTTGTCGTTCACCATTCGAGCCTGACTATTGATGCAAAATTGTGCAATGGAATCTGCAAGGGACAATTTCGCTTATGTAATCGATTTAAAACCAGTTGACATATATATCACGCCAAACTGGCTTGAATTCATCATGAGTGAAGAATCTAACAGTCAAAATAATTCCTCTGGTTGGTTCTGGACCAGGGAAGCTTGCAACGAACAACAACCGTTCACCAAGGGAAGTCCTGATGAAGAAAAGCGGCACCAACAACCATACTACAGTGTAAGTGGTCCGAGATATGTACCTTATGGGCCCTATTATGGTGCATACGGGCCGTACTATGGTCCTCCTCACTGTAACCACTTTTTTCCTGGTGCTCCCTTCTTTTTGATCGCTGGTGGGTTGCTTATTTGGAAATTTGCCAAACGATGCCCTGGTAAAAAGATGTAATGAAAGAGAATGAAAGAGAATGATTGTATATATGTGAATGAAAGAGATATGATTGTATATATGTGAATGAAATACGAACGTTTCAAACTTACTCATTAGTTAGTAAATAAAAAACCCCTTTAGCATCGGGTGAGAAAACAATGAAAACACACATTTTCCAATTATCGTTATATTCGTCTATCATTATTTAAATGTCATCACAAGTGTCTATGTTAATCGAGATTGCTTCCTCTTCAGAAACAGCCCACAGCCTTTTTGGCAAGCCGTGGATCAAAAACTTCAGCACACCATTATCAACCCAACGTGGTACTACATACACCAAGGCAATTGCAACCAACGAAAACACCAAACCGACAATCTTTTCCCCAGCCAGGTGAAAGTAGGCATTGGTCATAAACAACATGCTCCACCACAAACTAATCAACCATATTACCCACACGTGCGGGTTCGATAATAGGAACCGGCCAAACAATTGGGCCTTGTTTTTAAAATTGGACGATTCTCCAAAATCCAGAGCCAACCGAGACACGTGTCGCCAGAGGTGTTTCCATCCCAACCAGGTGGAGGAAGTTTCCATAAAAAGAAGCAAAATCAGTTGAACCAACAAAAACACGTGTCCCGAAGGATCATGACCACCTTGCCACGTCCCTTTGGCCTTGCGGCATACATACGACGTCACTGCCTTCAGGAGACGTTGGCCCGGTTGGGACGGGGAAAACAACCCGTCCAATGCTGTAGAGATGCTGGTAGTATCGTCAATCACACACAGCCCCCCAGTCCAGATAAATACCTTATCCATAATCGGCATTCCAAAACACCACTGGGTGAATAGCCACCACCACAAACTGACAATAATAAACCTCGTCAACGCCAGCATCAATTGACGCGGGGTCATCCGCTTGTTGGCCAACTGGACGCCATAGAAACCAAACAAAATGATGGTGGTCCACGCCCACCCTCGCTTGACAAACCACCGGTTAAAGATGTTGCGCTTGTTGGACAAGTAGCCAATATTCAAGTTGAACACCGAGGCAACAATAAAGTTAAATATAAACAGGGCAAATACGGCCACTTCGGCAATGCTTAAACGGAGGGTTTCTGCCCATTTTGTTAGAAACGGTTTTGGTTTCGTCTGAATGGCCATAATTTTAGAGTGGCAATGCGCGCTTATTATAACTGGGTGGAAGTGAATGGATAGGAAAAGAAGATGGAGTTCCGGTCGGCATGAGAAGATTGGTATTGGAGGAGGGGGGAAAACCTGGGTATCAGGGGGTTTGAGGTTTTAAGGAATTGATGGTTTGAGGGTTTGAGTGTTTGAGTATTTGGGGAATGGAGTGCTTAGTTGATCACTTGACATAGTTATTCTACGTTAGTTATTCGACGGTTTCGTTATCCGCCAGTAAGTTATTTGACGGTGGGTTATTCTACGGTATAGAGGTCGAATGCTTCAATAATTTCCAAATGTATTCAAAATATCATTTCTTTGGTTTGATCACTTTGTAGACCTACATTTGTAAATGATGAAATCTTAGGGTATTAACGTGGTGAGTAGGTCCATCATGACATTTACCCGTTGAGAGAACTAACTAATCAAACCCTGTTAATTGTTCATGATTTATCCTTTTGTTCATGTAGTCACATTCACCATTTCTCACTCGTCATTTACCATCGTTTACCATCGTTTAGCATGTCCATGTACCACTCGGACCAAATTGGTCTTCCAAAGACCGACTCCCTGAGATGGCGTCTAAGAACATCCCCTTTGGGTCGCCAACAATGGCATTACCTTGAAGACCACGAGGTGGCCACCGCCGAGCCCCAGCTGACGTTTGTCCAACACGCACTTGGATCCGCTGCCTTCCCTTCTCCACAACCAGTGGGCAATAACGGAGACCCATGGAAAGCGTCCCAGTTGGGGGCTCTGTTTTTTCTGCTTCTCCAGGATGAACTGGGGGAGTTTCCTTGCATGTACCAGGGCCCCCAGTTTATGACCATTGGCATCGTCGCTGCTTGTCACTATTGTGGCATTGAGCTACCCCAACCGGTTAGGACGGAGATGATCAGGTACATTGTCAATACAGCCCACCCTGTAGACGGTGGTTGGGGATTGCACACCGTGGATAAGCTGACGTGCTTTGGTACTACCATGAATTACGTGTGTTTACGGTTATTGGGAATGGATGCCGACCACCCAGTGATGGTCAAGGCGAGAAAAACTTTGCTTCGACTCGGTGGGGCGGTGAAGAATCCTCACTGGGGAAAAGCTTGGTTGTCTACACTTAACTTATACAAGTGGGAGGGGGTTAACCCGCTGCCGCCGGAATTGTATTTGTTGCCAGAAGCATTCCCGTTGTACCCTGGTAACTTATGGGTTCACACAAGGGCTATCTACTTGCCCCTCGGGTTTATCATGGCTAACAAATTGCAAGCACCGGAATCGCCGATTATCTCGCAACTTCGGGACGAAATTTACCTTGCTCCTTATAACAAAATCGACTTTTCTCATAAGCGGAATGATGTGTGTGGGGTTGATTTGTATTATCCTCACACCAAGATGTTGGATATGGCCAATTGGGTGTTGTCCAAGTATGAAAAGGTGCGCCCCCAAAAAGTGCTTGACTACGTGAATAATCGGGTATACGATTTATTGGTAAAGGATTATAAAAACACCGAATGGCTCCTGATTGCCCCGGTGTCGTATGCGTTTCTGCTTGTGGCCACCTATCACCGGGAGGGCCCTGATCTGGAAAACTTTATCAAGCTTAAGGACCGTCTTTATGATGTCACCTTCCTCACTCTGCAAGGGATGTGTGTTATGGGCACCAATGGGGTCCAGGTGTGGGATGCCCTGTTTATGGTTCAATACTGGTTTATGGCGGGATTGGCGGAATTGCCCCAATACCAAACGATGGTGCGCCGGGCGTACCAATTCTTGGTGCGCTCTCAGTTTACGAGTGATTGCGAGCCCGGCTCTTCTCGGGATTCCCGAAATGGCGCCTGGCCTTTCTCCACCAAGGAACAGGGCTATACCGTGAGTGATTGTACTGCCGAGGCGGTGAAAGCGATCATTATGGTGAAAAACTCGCCGGTGTTCAAGGATGTCCACGACGACATTTCAGACCAACGCCTCTACGACGCCATCGATGTGCTCTTGTCTTTACAAAACAGAGGACTGTTTGAATTCGGGTCGTTTTCCACCTACGAAAAGATCCGCACAACACCGTTACTCGAACTCATTAATCCGGCGGAGGTATTCAACAATATCATGGTGGAATACCCATATGTTGAATGCACCGACTCGCTGGTGTTGGGTCTCACCTATTTCCACAAATACTACCCCAACTATAAGCTGGACTTGATCAGATTTGCCATTGATGACGCCATTGCCTATATTAAGAAGGCCCAAGCGAACGATGGTTCATGGTATGGGTCGTGGGGGGTGTGCTACACCTACGCGGGGATGTTTGCGTTGGAAGCGTTGAATACCGTTGACCAAAGTTATGAAAATTCGCAAGTGGTTCGCAAGGGGTGTGACTTTTTGATTTCAAAGCAATTGCCTGATGGAGGGTGGCTGGAGCTGATGAAGGGTTGTGAAACCCACACGTATGTCAACAGTGACCGGTCGCTTGTGGTACAAACGGCGTGGGCGCTTATTGGGCTTCTTCTTGCCCAATATCCTCACCGAGAACCGCTTGAACGGGCAGCCAAGTTGTTGATGGACAGACAATTACCCACTGGTGAATGGGAATATGAAGATATTGAAGGGGTATTTAACCATTCTTGTGCCATCGAGTATCCGTCGTACCGGTTTCTCTTCCCCATCAAAGCGTTGGGGCTTTATAACAAAACATTATTGTAACCAATAGATATACTTTCCGGGAACGAAACCGAAACATTAAGTAATATGCAATTTAAATATTTACACCATTTGTTTAATGGGATAGCTCAGTTTGAGATACAGCCGGTCTCCCAAATTCATCGTCACTCCTCGCGGACTAGGACTAACCAGCGACACAGCCAAGCCATCATGCTCGGTGCAACTCTGGACCGCGTCTTGAGGGGACTTGCGATTAAGGAATGCAATGGCGTGTTTGAGCTTCTTTGAGCGAGAAACCGGAGGCAATTCCGCCCGTGGGTCTAGCAGCAATGGTGCAAGAATGCGGTCCACTGATGAATAGGGGGGTGGCAACGATATCTGGTCGTTCATGTTTCGTTGGAGATTGTTTCGGGATACCACACATTTCTGGCAGTAACATATTTGGTACTGCTGTTGGAAACGATTGCGGAACTTGATGATAGTGTCTCGAAGACCCTTTTCCAAATCGACTTGCTGAACTTGGTCCTGGGGTTCTAGCAACCACCTCGTGGTTGACTTCGACAATTGTAAATAGTAGAGAAGGGACAAGTGGTGGGTGCGAAAGAACAAGTCAATATCGATGGTGGGGACCAATAATACGTCTCTGTTCAGTTTGTCGACAGCCATCAGATAAAATTGCATGTATCTAATGGCAGCTTCGGTCAAAATCTCCTTACAGTAAATACTTTCCGTCCATCCTTGACTCGTCACCTGGTCAATGAACGGTTCATGTTTAAGCACCAATTCGGGTAAGTTTTCCCACTGATGGATCAGTTTGGGGAGAGTGAGAAATGTCAAGTCATAACGGCGGTACACACCAAGAATTGTGTCTATCATCACCACGAGATCGGTTTCCCGCCGCAGCTGGGCGTCTATTTTGGCATGCTCGATTAGCTTCTCCATCAGAAGCAACCGGAAAGAATCGACAGTAAATACCCCCAGCTTTTTAATCAGGGTACGGATACGACCATCTAGAGTGGCTTTGGAAGCATGAAAGAGCTTGGAATAGTACTTGGTAATACCCATAAAGAAAAACTTCTTATCCAAGTATTTAAAAAGCACCCGTTTCCGCAATTCTTCGTGGGTAAGGGTACGGTTAAATGGACACACGCATTTGGAATTGGCCGCTTGGTCTATGCAGAAATCAGGATTACAGAACTTGGTTAACGGTACCTCGGTAGCAAGGGCCAGGTTGCACATAGGACACCGCACCACCACCAACACGTCGTTCACCAGCGCCAAGGTGATGTGATAATTAAGATCAATGGGATCGTGCAGGTACAGGTACAACAAATCGACATAAGTGTAACAGGCACTGATGGAAGGATTGTACTCAAATGTGACGTCATCTATCGCTTCTGCAACCCGCTGCAAGGGGAATGGGTAAAAGTTCATCCGCATGAACTTTCCAATCATAAAGTTGTTATAAAACAGAGTCGGGTTCTGCATAAACGAATACCACACCAACAATACATCCAATGGGGGAAAAAACGAGTTCAATTTCTCAAGAGATTCGCGGCCAAAGAAAAGCCCCGCCTCGTATGCCTTCCGCTCATCCATGGGCCGTAGTCTGGGTTCTTTCTCAAGGTAGTTTCGAAGCGCCAGCACAAACGCCACAAACCGTCGCAGCGCCATGTGGAGGTACTGCTTCCAATCACTATGTGGCGCGTCGGAGTGTTTGAGAATACGAAGTTTCAACTGTTGAAACAGTTTAAGCAATTTCAAATGACAGATCACCTCATCCACCTTGGGATAGTGGTTAATGCGGGTATCGATATCCCCTGCTTCTGTGGTGATCGCGATCTTCGCCAGGGCCAAGTGGTTGACGTCGGCACTGTACTGGCTATCTGTGAAAATCGAGTAGTCCATGGATTATTTCCCACGGATCCAAGGCGACTAAATAGAGAATGGGTGCCCCGGTTAGTGAGGCAGTCTCAAGCATTATTAGCCTGATAAAATATCTATCTGCATCGTCAAATATTCGCCCTAATTTACTGAAGAATACCCCCTACTACCGCCATCTAAGGCGATAGTACTACATGGTGATCAGCCCCCATCGCCCTCTGGTGAAGGCATTACCTCTATTCAACCAGCTTGGAATCTGGGGAAAGTTGTTGGTGGTATTATTTGAATTTACCTTTATACAATTAGCCTCCAAACATTCGGCACAGGAAGCATATGTTGCCACTTTAATTAGAGTTTGCCAGCTGGACAGCTAAGTGTGGCATGACGCGCTTCCAACAGAAAGCGGTGGGTCGCACATGGCTATTGTGCGGTTGCGAAATTGGTTGTAATATTTTTTTAAACTCACTAAAAAACAAGGTTCTAACTTCTGAAAACAATAGGCGTACCCGCTGAAGGAATGTACCGAAAAAGGATCGCGTATCGCACTAAATCGGGAGCATGCTCACCATGTGATTGTTTAAACCTATTACAAGCCGTTGATTATGCTATTGGGTTGGCGATCACCTACTGGGGGCTTTCACCACGAGTTTGAGCTTACTTTACTCAACCCTACTACCGACATGGATGGGCATCTTTGGGCTAGGTATATGCAGCATCGATAGCAAAACCGGGTCACTAGGGTTAGTGGCCAGCATAACTAACCTAATTTTTATTGTTTATGAGTAAACAACACGAAGATGAGTAAATTTTGGGTAATAGAAAAAACTATCCCCGTGGCATATTTTGTGGTAATAATAGAGTGCCCAGCTAAATTTCTCGTTTCGGTTAAAACTAGCAAGCATCCGCCCAAAAACAGACCCTGGATAGATCGAAAATAATAGGCGCATTTATTGGTTTAGATTGGTGGGGGAGGAGGGGGGCTTGGTATCGTGCCACCTTATTGGTTGGGTGATTTATCTTTGATTGCCCCACATACTTGAAACGGATGTAGGCGAAACGAGATCGGATAATTTTGTGTATTAATTCGAAGTTGTGCAACATTCGTAAGATGCGGTGGTTTAGAGGAGGGTGAGGGTTAAAGGAGTAAACAAGGTAGTCAAGAGAAAGATTGGTGGAAGAAGAGGGTGTTCTTGGAGGTATGGTTACATCTTGATGTAACGCTTTAACCGTCCGTCAGCGAGAATCTCGTCAGTAGATGGAATAAATACCGGCAGCTCCACGCTGGTGTGACCATTGGGTTTATTGAAGCCTTTTGCTTCCTTCATCACCTCTTTTTCATCCAAAAGTGCGCTGTAGCCATCATTTTCTTCATCACGTTTCAACACGGATTCAAAGTAACCCGGTAACTCAATCTTACCGTACTTCTTCAGCAGCTCTACTCGTCCATAGTCGTCAAAGTTTCTACCAGGACTGGGGCCCTTATATTCGGTATCATCCCAGCAATAGCGGTTAAAGCATCGTTGGCATTGGTCGGTAGGAGCCAATCCTTGCCGTTCACGTTCTCTTTGAATAATGGCACATCCAACACAGGTTGACCACTCGCTGTCAAGGGTACTGTTAAGTCTGGTAGCAACTTCAAACCCGTTTTGGATCATGAGGTTTCTTGCCTTTTCGGTGTATCTTAATTTAAATGTAGACGTGTTGGACCAGAATGCAAAAGGACGGTTGGCCAAATACACAACTAACGGAGTATGATATGGGTCGCCAGCAACCTTGTCTTTCATATCTTCGGCATAGCAGCCAAAGAATACAGGGCGGGCGGTTAAATTGGCATCAAGGAAGGTCTCCTTGGAAGGGACAGGGGGAAACAGGGACACAGAACCCTTGTAAGTAAATTGATTTTTGTAAGTGGCCACCAATGATGCACCATCGGGCCACCCATGATCGTCTGAGCCATTGTCACTGGCAAATACAAGATCCAATGCCCGCTCCTTTTGAAGCAATGGTGCAAGGGGAACATTCTGGTCATCAAAAGCCCCGTCACAGAGAAAGAGGGACTCATTTCTTGCAACAGGGTTAGCATTGACAGACATGTCCATGAATGGATTGGGAATCTGTGCAACATCGATAGGAAGAAGGGTAGTTCTCACTTTTACCAACTTATCAACTAACCCTCTAACAATCCATGGAAGTCCCAGACTATTGAAGTCCTTAAAAACATAATTGAAAACTGATGACGAACACCCGAACTCAAAACTCAAATTGTCAAATCCATCCCGGCACGAATTTTCAGTATTACGGAGCAATGCCTTTTTGGCGTTTACGCCATCTTCAAGCAAAGTTCCAAGGTATTGTTGATTGACAAACGACCGTAACCGGGGATCGTATGAACCAAACTCGTATGGGTTCATTTCAAATTGGACGGAATCAGTATCCACGGTAAGCGTCTGAGGCTTTCTCAGAGTTGATACCATTAATGGGAATGGTATGTTTTGGCTTTTAAAGGCGTCGGAATCTTGTAAGTGGGAAATTTGGTAATTGCTTCCGTATTGTTCAATTTCTGGAAGTAATGAATAACTCAAAAGACGGGCCCAAAGGTCTGTGATAGTTACAGGCATCCCCGTAGACAACTTCATAATCACATCAGTGGCAACTTTGACAATGTAAAGGGTGTTATCAAGGGTGTTGAGTAAACCTTTAAAATTTAAGAGGTAACGATTCAAGTCCCAAATGGTGCCTTCATTTATCACTGAATCGATTGAGGGAAAGTCCTTAGCTGCTAAGGAACCCACCATCCATGCTCCTCCCAGAAGACCGGAAATATAAGACAGCGATTGCAAAATACCGGCCATGGGATTATAATCAGCAATCGTCCGTTCGTCAAATGCAGCATAAGCACCAGCTCCTGCCAACATCGCCCGGTAGCCACCACCCAGAAATGCTAAACCAATACGGATGGGTTGTGTGGTATTGTCCAAAAATGTGGAATCAAAATCAGTCAAGTTAGAAGTCAGTAAATACTTGGATAAACTCTGGGTGGTTTGAACATCCCGTGCTTTGATCCATTCAGCTTCTTTACTAGATACCGATCCGCCATTTCGGACCATGGGGTCAGCTGGACACTGTGCATATTGGACACCATATCCATACACTAGGGCAAGAAGCCAAAATGATATCCACACCGGAGTCATGAGGAGTCTAACTTAAGATGTGCTGATGTAAACATATATAAATAAGCCCGCAAGGCAGCCGGCCTTGGCTTACCCATTGTGGAGCTCACTAAGCCAATTTTGTATTAGGCGGGAGTTGACGGGCAGGTGCCTGCGTTTTCAGCTAAACACGTAGACTAAAAGGTGTAGATCAGCGGTTGGGCCATCTTTAGTTTGCAGTGGATGTGATGGTGGTGCTATTCACTGAAAAAGTGGTACCGGAGTTCGTGTTTACATTTAACAATAGTCAAGTACAATGTCGAGGAGCAACCTCGAACAATATTCCTGTTTGTGATAAATTTTAAAACCATATAGGTTACCCCTCATATAATGTTTTTCGTGAACGTTTGAATGCTTCGGTTACTTCGGTGTTTTAGTTATGGGCAGATTCTATTATATCCCACGTAAACATTTGCTGCGCATCGGGCCCTGCATTAATACGCGACAAACTACCCGCGGATTACACGACAAGTCACAAACAAATTTGTGTCTTTCAGTTGGCTAACTTTACACAATCGCCCTGTTCATATACTTGGCCACCCCAATATGTTACTACTGCTATTGTTCATGGTCAGGACATATATTTGCCACCATCTCCGTTCTCGTTCGCTGATATGATCACATCGTACTATCATAAACTCCCTATTTACCAGCGTATGGCCGCTGCCTCACGGTGTCCTTTGCTCACGGTGCTTATCACCTGTAAAAGCCACCCTGGAGAGGTTCGCACCAAATTTATTGATTTGGCAGGGCCACCCATGACCACGTTTGGAGACCAAATTGGCGAGGTAAATCACCAGCTTGGCCTCGCCCGAGACTGGTACTTGCGTCAGACGCGGATCCGTCAAGTGGCGCTTGCAATTGCGGCAACATTGGCGGCAGTGGTGGGGGTTTTGGTTGTGATTTTCCATGGCGAAATCACCCACGTACTTCGACAAGTGGCGGAGCGGTGGAAGGGGTTCCGCTGGGGGCAAGTGGTGTTGTGGGTACTTGTGTTTTTCGTGGGGTTCCCCCCATTGATTGGCTATTCCGCGCTCCTGGTGTTATGTGGCATGGTGTATGGTTTCCCGTGGGGGTTTCCCCTTTTGGCGTCGGCATCGATTCTTGGTCTGTTTGCCCTGTTTTTGGTATTTCGCTACTTGCTCCATAACCAGGCGGTATACTTTGCCAATAACAACGAAAAGTTCCGGGCGTTTTCCGAGATTTTGCATGAGGACAATTCGTTGTTGTTGTTATGCCTTATTAGATTGTGTCCGTTACCTTACCTGTTGTCGAATGGTGCGTTGCTGGCAATTCCTGAATTACTGCCATTGACTTTTTTGTTGGCGCTGACCATCACCCTGCCTAAGTTGTTGATCCACTTGTTTGTGGGACACAAGATTAAAGAATTGGGGGACGAAACCACTCTGAGCAGCCACAAGTGGGTGGACATTCTTAGTATTGTTGTTACCATTATTGCTGCTCTGATTACCACGTGGGTGATTTACCGGAAAATGCAACAGAAGTTGGCCCAATATCACCAGAATGGCGATAACTATGATAATATGATTTTTGGCAATTTTGATGAGGAGCTGAATATTGAGCTCCATCTGAATGATTACGATGCGGATAATTTTGTCATAGATGATGATGACATCGAGGCCCGCCGGAGTTTGCAGCGGGACCGATATGAAATTGACGATTTTGAAATTAGTGACGATGAGGATATTCGTCTTTGAGCCTCCGGTTAGTGACTCGGAGAAGTGTTTTAATAGAATAAATAAATAGATGTTAACGGTATTTAATTTCGCCTGTTTTAGGCTACCAGCTCAACACAAAGTGATCTTTCTTGGTTTGAACGGGTAGCTCGTTAACGAATTTATTATGTGATATTCACATGACAAATTTGCTGTGATCAAACTGGGAGTTGTTTGTTTGTTTGTTTTAGATCGATCTGGATAACGGCCGTGATACATCTTGGTTTGTGACAGAAAATTATAACAAAGTTGTAGGGATTGCTGGATGTGATGCGATAGAGACGATAGGTAAGATTCTGCTATTTGAACTATTCAGCAACCACCTTTGTATTGTCAAATCACGCGTTATTTTTGATTCGAACAAATGAGGTCTTTAGTTTCTGGTGTCCGCACTTCGGAATATAACCCCGAATTCACAACTATAGGGTATATCAAAATAAGGTACATCTAAAACCACAGAAGTAATAACTTGCTATTGGTATTGTATGTAGACAGGTATATTTTGTATTGCTTTTTACACCAATATCTATTGAGTACGCGAACAGTGTTGAGTCCACTCCGTGTTTTCCCCTGCATATTAACTGTCACGGCTATCAACGGGAATTGGTTGCCGAATCGTTTTGTTGAGCTAGATTGTACCAAGTTGTATGATTAATGGAACATCCTTCTAAACAATGATTGCCTAAATTTTCATTCCCGGACAATATCGGAAACACCCTAATTCACCCTAGCCTCCCTCCCTCCCTCACTCTCACCCCGCTGCTGTAATGAAAACAAACTCATCACGTCGCGTATTGTTTAATTTATCCATCGAATCTACACAAGTAAAAATAACCCAATACACACATCACTGACACCCCCTCCTCTTCTTCTTCCCCACGTAACTCCTTGTGAACCCGTCGCTCTAATAACCCCGAAAGTCATCGTGCGGACACTAACGCCCGACAACCCCACCCGACGCCAATCGGGCGGCTCCGAAACCACGCTAACCACCCGGTTACAGTAGAATAGAAGTGTTCTATTTACCACCATCGTTTTCTCTTCAATGGCCTCGTCTAGGCTTCCCCTCCTCCCACCTTATTCCCCACCTTATCCACGTCTACATATCACGTGACCGCACCATGGACAGTATCGTTCCGAATGCACCAAAAATTTATAAACCACAACCTAGCCTCTACAATGACCATGTCGAAAGTTGCCAAGACCGCCCACCTTGCGGCGCAACGGATGAGAACCTTGCCTCTGGCTGGGGCCTACCAATCGCTTCGGATGATGGATATCAAGCAAGCTCTGTCGCAACTGGGCACCAAGAAGATCACCGTTCGGGATGCTCTCAACTCGGCGATTGCCGAAGAAATGGACAGAGACCCTGATGTGTTTTTGATGGGGGAAGAAGTTGCCCAATACAACGGTGCCTATAAGGTTTCGCGGGGATTGTTGGATCGGTTTGGCGACAAGCGGGTGATTGACACTCCTATCACCGAAATGGGTATGGGTGGTTTGGCCACCGGGGCGGCGTTTGCTGGTCTTAAACCGGTATTGGAATTTATGACTTTCAACTTTGCCATGCAAGCGATCGACCAAATTGTCAACTCGGCCGCCAAGACGTTCTACATGTCTGGGGGTAAGTTGCCTTCCAATATTACTTTCAGAGGGCCTAACGGGGCTGCTGCCGGGGTGGCTGCCCAACACTCGCAGTGTTACGCTGCCTGGTACGGGTCCATTCCCGGGTTGAAGGTGTTACTGCCGTACTCGGCGGAAGACTACCGGGGGTTGTTCAAGGCGGCTGTACGGGACCCCAATCCTGTGATTTTCCTTGAAAACGAAATTGCTTACGGTGAAGAATTTGAAATCTCCGAAGAAGCTCTCTCCACCGACTTTGTCTTGCCCATTGGTAAGGCTAACATCGAAAAGGCTGGTACTGATGTCACTTTGGTGTCCCACACCAGATCGGTGAAGTTCTGTCTTGAAGCCGCGAAGCACATGGAAGAAGAATTCGGCGTGTCGTGTGAAGTGATCAACTTGAGATCGATCAAGCCGTTGGATGTTCCCACCATTGTTGAATCGGTGAAGAAGACCAACCACTTGATTACCGTGGAAGCTGGGTTCCCCGCTTTTGGCGTGGGTTCGGAAATCTGTGCCCAAATTATGGAATCGGAAGCGTTTGATCACTTGGACGCTCCCGTTGAAAGAATCACTGGGTGTGAAGTTCCTACTCCTTATGCTAAGGAATTGGAAGATTTCGCCTTCCCTGACCTGGAAGTGGTCACTAGAGGGATTAAGAAGGTGTTGTCGATGTAATTGAGCGCAATCCAGGCATATTATGATAATAGACGAACGAACGTGATAACAAAAGTAGAGAATATAATAAAACACAATTGAAAGAATGTGCACTTGTAAGAGCAGTGGTCTTTTGGTGGTATACCAGAATATCATAGAAATGGTGACTGATATAAATCTCGTATGAACTTTATTGTTACTGTTTTCGGATTTTTCATTTTTCACCCGCCCAATCGTGTACCGCGATAGCGGAATTCAATAAAGTACGAGAAAAAATGAAGTTGTATTCAATCAATTGAAACAGGTGGAAACCCTACTTTGCTACTATTTCCAAAAAGAAATGGTCCCTAGCGGGATCGAACCGCTGATCTTGGCGTTATTAGCACCACGCCTTAACCAACTGGGCCAAGGGACCGGAATTGAAGGACCGAAAAATGAAGGCATTTCAAATTTCGTTTGCTCTAGTTTCTTTGCGACTATTTCCAAAAAATAATGGTCCCTAGCGGGATCGAACCGCTGATCTTGGCGTTATTAGCACCACGCCTTAACCAACTGGGCCAAGGGACCGGAATTGAAACAGCCAGATCCACATGTGTTTCCGAAGAAAATATAACAAAATATGATGATGATGATATATCGAATCACGTCGACTAATGGGTGCACTACAATAATAATACCTCATATGCATATTTTACTTCGGCACAAACAATCGAACAAAATTTACGAAAAATAAAACAGCAAAATGTACGTTTATAAACCCCATCATTTTTAAAGAATCGTCAACGTCAGGAACAATAATTGCCCAACATGACTTCGAGTCATTATCCAATCAATTATTCAGTGAAAACAAATCCGGAGACACTGATTGGATTTACGCATTCATATGCATGCACCATCAATACCGCTACGGTGATAGGCCTTACTCAAAAGGGCTACAAAATGGAAGCAATAATCGGCATTTCAACTGAACTCGTTTTGTATTCTCGATTATGAATATCTATTCATTAAATGACGTATTTACATTGACCGCATGCAATCTTGGCCAACTTTAGCTCCCTTACTTCTTGGAGGGGGGGTCAAATCTGATCTTTCTGTTCTTGATGGGTTGCCACTTGAACTTCTTAACGTAGACAGAAAGCAAGTACAAGGTCGAAACAATAACAATAGCCTTCAAACCCCACTTCTTTCTTTCATCGTGTTCGGGTTCAGCGGCCCAGTTCAAGAAGGTGGTGACATCCTTAGCCATTTGCGAGGCGGTAGCAGGAGTACCATCTTCGTATTCAACAAGGTCATCGAACAACACCCGGCCCATGGCAATAGCCCCACCAGGGAAGTAGGGGTTGTAGTTGGAACCAGGGGGCAATTCAACACCAGCAGGGGGTTCGTCGGGGTAACCAGTCAACAAGGAGAACACGTAGTCACAACCACCGTGTCTGGCCTTGACGATCAACGACAAGTCAGGAGGAAGAGCCCCTTGGTTACCGGCTCTGGCTTCCTGTTCGTTCTTGTAGGGACCAGGAATGTAGTCAGCCAACTTACCAGGTCTCATTCTGGGCTTCCCTTCATCATCAGGTTCATCCGGGTATTCCAAGTCTTCAGCCATGGCCTTGGCTTCAGTGGCAGTGTGGGAAACACCAACCAAGTTTCTCCAGGCAATTCTGTCAAGCGAGTGGCAGGCAGCACAAACTTCTTGGTACACTTGGAACCCTCTTCTGATCGAGGCATGGTCAAAGGTGTCAAACATACCGTTGTGAGACCAGTTGTAGGCCGGGGGGTGCAACCCGTGTTCAGCAGCGGTCATGGCCGAGGCGGTCATGGAGTCCTTGTAGAGAAGGTACGAGGCGGTAACACCGGCGGCAGCAACCCCGGTGGCCACCACTTTTTGCACGGGAATCGTTCTGAACATGCCAGTGGTTGTGGTAAGTGTTTAAATTTTTCAGTGCGAGAGTTTTGAATGAGGGAGGTTTGATTGGCTCAAATTGGTCCTGCATGAAACTAAACGACAGAATATAACTGGGTTAAATATTTATTGGGGAAAAAGGGATCAATTGGGTTGGTAATAGGTTATTGGACTACGTGAAACCAAGCATTTGGAAATCTGGAAATTTGTCAACAAAAGTGTGATTTTTCTAAGCAAGTTTTGGTTTGAGAAAATGCTGAAAATGTAGAACAGGATGGGGGAGGAATATTATGATAGTGGTGGGGTTAAAAAAGAATTCTTGTATTTTAGCTGGGATATTCTTTGGTTTCTTCGTTTCTTGGTTCCTATTATTCCTCATTGGTTCTTCCAAGTCGTCTACCAACAGGGATATGTGTGATTACTATAAATTGGTGCGCATTGGCCAAGAGTGCCACATTAGCTATGCTAGAGGATAACAACAAACGTTGGGGATTGTGCGCAAACCTCAACAACGATAAAACAGGATATCAATTTGTGTATTTTCAATAAAAAATTAAATTGCACAACCCATAAATTCAATTGCTTTCATGTCATCCATTTTCTTCCTTTTTGTAACCAAATTATTCTCACGTGACCCTCATTGTCCCCATGTCCTTTCTCCCCATAATCAAACAAAATATCCTTGATGATATCGACGTCATCCTCTTCCGACAGTCACCGCTATACATAATTCTTCTGGTTGAAGAGTACTCGCCTGTATTCACCTCCAATTTTGATGTTGCCTCCACCCTGGGCTCAACCAAGTTTGTGCTTGGGTTATGTGATCTTGTCTATGCCATGATTCGATTGTTTTTCAGCGGCATTGTGGTGGGGACATATATCTGTGTGTTCTTCTATTTTATCATATGGACTTATCTTACATTGTTTCGTCGGTGGGGAAGATTATGGCATTTTTGGCAACAAGCGATGAAGGGTGGGTCGGAGAGTACCATAATATAGCAGGGGAGGAAGTGGAACAAATATGAGAAGTTTGAGATAAAGACTGGATCTTTGTATTATCAAATCATTAAACTCATCATTATTAATATGAAAATGCATAATAAGTTACACCCATTTGTCTTCGGGATTAGCCTTGTAGGCAACATAGTCGTCCCATACAAACATTGACAATTCTGTTTCATTAGAAACTCCCAAATCCCACAAACTACGGTCTTTTTTGTCGTCGGTGGTGAGCACCTTCTTGTCATCATCGGTGAAATTAATCACTAGATTCATCAGCTTGGTTTCATGAGGGTGGTAGTATACCTTGAGGGAATCGTAGTTGACATTGCGATAAGGCCGGAGCAGCCCCTGAGTGTTGATGGTTTCCTTCAATTGCGCCAAAAGTTGCTCAGGAGTCGTTCCCTTCAAATTGATTGAGGGAATCACATGATTCTTAACATTCCGGTAAGGAAAGGACTTGATAATTCGCACAGTAATTAGAGCATCTGTGGCCGGACGGGTGTTGGAGGTGAGAGGGTCGGACATGACGATGCGGGATCGATGAGAGCGAGTCTGGGATGAGTAAGAAAAGCCAACAAAGTTTAAGAAACAAAAAGAAAGACTGTTCTTGTGTGGCATGAATTACTACGAAATATATGTTTCATTCGTAATGAATTATTTTTTTCAACTTTTTAGACATTTCTGATTGATGAAATTTTTAGTTTTAATCAAATTAATCTAAAGTTCAGAAAATTACGATATTGGAAGATACTGTATGATGCAAATTCTAGGTAGTCAGATATTTCAAATCGTCCATCGTAAAAATTATAAACTGGTGGAGTATCCCAATATCGGAGACTCCATTTCAGTAGGAATTGCCTTACCCCTAGTGACAATATTGACTGCATATAAGCAAGAACGCTATTGCTCACAGTGATCACGACTTTGTCTTGGTGACAACGTCGTTTTACCTCAATTCAGGGTTAGAAACCCCCTTTATCTTATATATTCTAATTCAATCAGATTGCGATACGTTGAAATACACTTGCGGGAGTCCGTATAAACTAATACTTGGTGATATTTAAAGACCACAAAGACTTGACATTCCGTTGAAAGTGTCACTTAGCTTACAGTACTTACGGTTACTTATTTATGAGCCTTCGAAATTCAGACACCATGATTCACAGTTCGGGGAGCGATCCTTTGGACGAGGAACAATTAGGACCCACCGCTCCTACTGGGAGCGCTCCAGATGCCCCCGGCCAGGTCCCGTTCTTCCAGAATACACAAAACCTTGCATGTAGAAGACACAATAATCTATCATATTATAGCTGATCATGGGCTGATATTCGATGTATACTATTCGGTTACTCAAGGTATCTGTATCGCATCTCAGTTTATACGCTACAATAATATTATTTTCAATTCAAATAGCCGAAGGAAGATGTACGCCATGAATTGAAACCACTTAAGTGCTCAAATTATAATAATTAGAAGATCTACATACGTTGCCAAGTAAAATAATACTAGTAAAGCGTTTCTCACTAGAAGTGGGCCCACTATTTGACTTCCTGAATAAATCAGAAATGAATTGAACAATCCCAAACCCATGATATCAGTGGACACGAGGTTTGTTCACACCCCGCCCCCCTTATGCAGAAACTTTGCTACCAGGTTAACAACACAAGTACATTGTGACCCATGTGACCTAATTCCAAAGTCTTGGCATATACCTACAACTATGCCGTTAAATCAGCACTACAAGATAACCCCAAGTAGATATAGAATAAAGAAAGATACATCAATTTACATATCACTGACAGAAATCTGTTTATAACATGCTTGCCGACATTCCTGCCTGCGTCATTTCTTAAATCGTCCACCATTGCCACATCGTATGCAGTTTTTTACTTAATTTAATACCCAAATTGTAATCTCCACCGTTTATCAGAAACAATTGTGGTGGCACTCAACGGATTCTGTGATACGGAAAGTATATATACTGTATTGGGGATACTTTACTGGGAATTTTTTATAAATATTCAAATCACTTATATCAAGTTAAACATGGCTGTTTCCGTTACTGTTTTTGGTGCTAATGGTGTGCTTAGTGGACCCACTATTGCAGCACTTCAATCGCCTCAGTTCAACGACAAGATTTCAAAGATTACCGTTGTGAGCCGTTCCGAGCCGAAGGTACGGCTAGAAGGGGTGAAATATGTTGTTAGTGACGTTTCTAAGCCAGAAAATACTGACTACATAATCAATGCTCTTGAGGGTACCGATGCAGTTATTTCTTTATCTACTGCCGATCCCAATGTTGGCAAAGGGATTGAAAAGGTCGTGACCAAGCTTCCGTTGAAGGTATACATCCCTTCGCAATTTGGTGCAGATGTTCGGTTGGCTAATGTCTCTTTGCCTGGTTTTGAGACTTTCAAAATTGGCCATTCGGAACAAGTAAGAAAAGCCGGAATCAAAGTAGTGGACATATATACTGGTTTCTTCTACCAAAAGGGTTCATGGAGTTATGAAATAATTGGCCATTATGGTTTGGACCCTGAAGGTAATGTTACTCAACGTGCCGGTAAAGATATTCAGATATCGGCGAGCCATCCCAGTGATATCGGTAACACTGTGGCTACAATTGTGACTTCAGAAAACCCCCGAACTTTCCCAGATATTCTTCGAATCGAATCGGATAAGGTGACATATGCTGACGTTCAAAAGACCTGGTCGAACAACCACCATATTCCTTTGAAGAAAGTGAAGCAATTGACCAAGGATGAAGTCAAAGAAGAGATAAAACTGCTTCTACCTTTTGATAATAAGAATTTTTTGATCTACTTACACGACCTTGCCGCTCTTGGCTATGATGGAGGTCTTTTGTTTAAGACCACCGATAATGAGCTTGTGAATCCAGGAGAAAAGCAATGGAAATGGGTCAAGTTTGAAAGAAATTTGTAATTCCATTTGAGTTGGTAGAACTGTTAAAGAAATTATTGTTATAGTTTATGATTTTTGTAAATAATAACATCTTTTTGTATCAATTCTCTATCGTGTAGTTTTACTTAATTTTCTCATCGAACAATGTAAAGAATTCTTCCACAACTTCCACACACCAAAATTTACCGTCCAGTTGCACCCATCCCAAGTGACCACCAAGGTCGGTTTCAACCATCACCAAATTAGGATTGTGCAACACTTCTTGAGAAGGCAATCTAGTACCAACGGCGGGGTCATCTGTGGAATTCAAAATCAAAGTAGGCACCTTCATTTTGCTCAACCGACGGGCAGGTGATGCTTCCCGGTAGTATTCCCAAGAATTGGAGTAACCAGCGGTGTGACAAGTGTACACGGAGTCAAATTGCCATGTACGTTTTTGTTTTAATCCAAGCTTCAAGTTCTCTTCACTAAACAACATAGGCGAGTGCTTGTTCAATTCAGAAAAGTTGTTCTTGACAATCTTGTTCAAAAACATGGTGAGGGCAGGGTTCAAAAGATACTTACCCGTCAAAGATTCCTGGATATGATGGGCAGAGTCAACAAGATCCCAGGGGCATCCCACAACCGCAGCGGCATGAACCACCGAGTTATCCTTGAGAGTGCCCAAGTAGTTGGCCAACATGCATGCACCAAATGAAAATCCTACCGTGTATATAGGGCGCTTAGGGTAACGTTTGTGAAGAGTGTCCACAACTTCACCAATATCGTCCACGGAAATGGCATTGAAGAGCTTCCCACTTGTAACCTTGGTCCGGCAGCACCCTCTGTTATTGATTACCACACAGTCCCAGGTGTTGTTTGTTTTGTTGGCAATGTTTTCAGCAAGGTTACGGATCAAAGGCTCATGGGAACCACCGCCCAAACCGTGCAAGATAATCACTAATGGGGTGGTGGAGTCTTGGTCAATTTGGACCCGCTGCTTCATTTCTTCATCGGTAAAATAACGAGATCTTGGATGCAACTTAGGAGCACCTTCAGGGAGGGTTGCCTGGTAGAGCTTCTTGAACTCTTCCTTCGATTCCGGTTTGGGAATCACCCAGTCCAACGAACATACCCCCTCGTCGGAGTAGGTGAAAAGTTCCCTACCATAATAGATTTGGTACTTTTGCAGGGCATCGTTCTTAGCATAATATAACGTTTGCAAGGTCCCGTTAAACAACAACGGGTTCAACCACAACTTTTTGGATGGGTCGATGATGTCCAACTGGTGGACTAAATCATGGAGAGTGGTGGTAGAACCTTGCTTGGTAGCAAGCTGTTTCGAATTGTCATTATCAGCCACGTGGACCTTGATATTGGAACGAAACCCCCAGTTTAAAACACCAAACATGATTGAAATTTAGATGAGCCGAGGTTTAGATTGTAACGGTTGTTATGTACAGGTGCATCAACAATAATTACACTCTACATGCATTCCAGACTTCAGCTTGTAGCAAGTGTTGTGAAGAAATCCCCCTCCCAATGACTAGAAATCTCATTTAACCCCCATTCAGTGATTTACATTATCCTACTCGATTTCCGTATGCCATGTCCCATTAATGCTATAACACAGAAGCAAATGCTTATTCTAATATACCGTTGTCCTCTGGACATTACCCAATAATACCAACATACACTCGCTCCGCAAATCGGTAGCACTACCCAATCATACCGGCAATGCCACCGCTCGCTCGGTGATTTACGAGTACGTTTCAATAAGCGTATCCCGCAAGTTGCCCTGGATAGCATCAGGCTGGGCGTCTTGTAAGCGGAAGATCAGTTCTACCACCAGCAATTCGGGGGCGGTGGTGTCCAACCCAGTAACAGCCAACCAGTCGTTAACAACCATACCGGCACCAACAACCGACAGACCCCGGTTCACGGTACCAGCAACGAGAGGCACTTGTAACAACGACGACAATTCTTCCTGGTCTTGAACCGAAGTTTGAGGGTGGACCAACCCACCTTGGTTCAGCAACGAACAGTACGAGCCCACCAACACATTACCAGCAATGGTCAGCCGGAACACTTCGACACCAAGCACATCGGCAATCAATTCTTCGGTTTCTCTTTCGATATCAGGATGCACAAGCGCAACATAGTCGTTACAGCAGATGACATTACCCAAAGCCAGCAATCTTTCTTCGACTCTTTGGATCTTAACAGAGTCCGGCAACGAATTCCGAAGGTGCATCAACTCTTGATCGGTAGTTTGGGTAGGCACAAGCAACCCACGACGGTTACCCGCCGTCATTCTCCCGACAATTCTGGTACCAGCGATGGTGGTGTGAACAATAGGAATAACATCACCCAATTCGGCTTCAAACGCCAGGTAAAAGTTTTCCGAACCGCCAACAGCGACAAGACAATACAGATTGGTGAGTTTCGAGAACACACCCACTTCGTTCGAGTTTTCAAATTGAGTTCTAGTAGCCATAATGAGATGAGGATGCGATGCGAAAAATATACAAAGCGATGAGAAACGAGCGCTACCAAGTGGGGAAGGGGTGAGTCATTTGCAATCAATAGCAGAGGTGGTGGAATTTCAATAATAGTATGGAGGTAATAGTCGAGTAGCCTAAACTTTACGATGCAGCAATCAACGCACATTTTCCACGTCGAGCAAGGTGCATCGAAAGATAAGCATTTAGACGGTTTGAAGGTGGTATGGTATGGTATAGGAATTACGGCAGCAATCACCAACTTTACCACCGGAAGTCTATTATAATTTGTGGTCACTGTTTCTGGCTATTCGCATTCCATTGTGATTGCGATGCCTTATCTATGTGAGTACCTTCCTCGGGTGAATACGGCCACGGTGGTGGCGCTGCCCCCGATTGCCTCTGTCAAGGGAAGTGAAGGAAAGTTGGTAGTCACCGACACCTCCAATAACTGCTATCCCGTCGTAGTGCCCACTGATCTCGCCATTACCAAAGTATCTGCCACTGCCAATGGGCTCTCGCTAGCAATAGCCCCAGGCCCTCCCCCATCGGACTTCGTTCAGGACGACCACCAATGGAGTGTCAATGATCTTAAATCAAAAGCGCCCTTGATAGATGGCATCTACCAGTTCCAGTTCCGTTGTCGCCATTGCCACTCGCCAGTGATCAATTCTAAAGACTACAAGTTTAAAGATATGCCACTGGAATACTGGTACGAACTAATGGACTTCTGGCATTGCCACAAGCCGGACAACCACCAACAAACCACCAAAAAATATGAGGCGATTCGACCTCGGACCTCCGATGTGTTGGTGGGACTGTACTACTTAATGGTAGATGCCCAGGCTAACGCTAATCTTAATTATAATGCAACCGAGATTACATGTGCTAATTGCGATGTTTCCTTGGGCAGCGAAAAGCTTAACATGTGGACCCTTGAACTAAGTTACGATAATCAGGTGGAGATATACCCAATCTCCAAATATTGGTACCTGAGGCTAGTAGACAAGCTGAACATGGCTATTCGAAAAGTTATCGTCGAGGACACCGAGATCTGGGTGGTGAATATTGATATCGGCGTCTCCATCTCCTCCACTGTTGCTACCCCTTGTGCTAAAATACTTTATCGGCCTGCTACTTCCTCTGGAGACGAGGAAAATTTACCCCTAGAGCATTCAGAGGATATGCTCGCGCAGTTAAACGAAACTAATGGCGACCTTCCCCAACTGGCTCAAGAAACTTTGGGTTGGCGAGTTTCATATCTTGGTGAAAATAACCCGACGTACATAAGCTAAGTTTACCCAATATAGTAGACGATCTGTAATTTCTCGTATGAACTCTCGTCGTTATTGAGGTGGGAATTGTCTCAGAAAAGGCGCCCCGCTTAACACACCAATGGTGAGGATCCCCCCTGCGGGACCCCCGTTGCGCGCTGCCTTTGGTGTCATGCGGTGGGGATGGTAAGTTTTCTTCTATCACAGTAGAGCTAACTTTGGCTGACGCAGCAATGACGAGCCAAGCCAGGTGACTAATGGCAACTTCAACCTTGCTTATTTATTACCTAATACCTTAGATTCCGAAACATCCATGCAAAGCGGCCCTGTCATAAAAAATTTCGCGGATGAGAGGTGTTTGTTTATGCCAGAAAATAAACACAAAAAATAGAATCATTTGAATTTGGTCGCATCCACCAGCCGGGGAAAGAAGTGAATTGCATATCCGCAAATGCAAACCTGGGCTAAAGTGAAGACCGGGCTGGAGCGGGAACTTTTGGTCTAATGGCCAAGCCAACCATCAATACCAGCAGGAGCATGGAAAAAGCAATACATGTCCAAGTAATTGTATTAGCCCGCACCCCCCGTGTCATCACCACAATACCGTTACTGGCCGCTTCAGCCACCGGCGCCGCGGCCAGGACAGTTGCATGATGTACAAGGGCGGTGGCTCCAAAAAGAATAAGCTCAATCCCCCCAAAGCCCCCACTGATTATCAGCACATGACAACGCTTGGGGGCCCGTGGTAACAAAAGGTAGAATCTAACTAATAATTGCACGAGACTAATTAAAACGGCGGCTAAGATTAGTTGGTAGTGGGTCAGTTTGTGCCAACCACTACCAATTGAAGCGAGTGAGATCGACACCTTACCGACATTAACTCCTAAACCCGGGATTTCGGCAAGCGTTTGATAATCGGTGCAATTAACTTGGGTCCCGTATACTAGGCAAGCTCCCCTGTAGCCTAAGCGGAGCGATGCCGTGGTAATCAGCAGGTTTAGTTGGCTGATAAACGGCGCCAGACGGTTGTACTGTAATTCAGCCATGTAGACATCCAGAAACGATGGTGACGATGAACATTGGTCGAGAAGGAGGAAAACTCCTAACATTGCCCCAATAAACCCACAAAGAAGCGACCCAGCGGCATAAACGATTGACGATGCTATAGTATTAGTGCGAAAACCAATATTGAAAAAAGGTCGTTCCTGTACCAAACCAAACTTACTCATGACTGCTGACATTTAGGTTTGTGGTCAAATCTGCATCGTCTATTTGTTCAAATTTGGCGGAGGTCGTCTTATCACAATCACCATGTCAACCACAAATTGACACACCTACCATCCACCAAATCATGCCACTCCACCAAGAATGTAGCAAGATGAAACAAGACATAATATTTCTTGCAAATCCAACACAGGCGCACTTCAGAAGTTATTTTTAACAGCTTTGTAGCTGCTAGCCACTGCATGTTTTATCTGAGAATGATTTGCTAGACACTGAACATGAGCCTCCTTTATTACTTGCATCGTATAAAAGTCGAGAGGATATTACATACATTGAATAGATAAGAATGGCAATTAGATTCCGAATCCGGATTAGTGCAATTTTTTTATACATGCCAAAATTTTTTGATTCCTCCCAATTTTCTAGTCTCAGTTTGGTGAGTAACATCTCTTAATCTAGATTATTAAGTTAATATAGTAGGAAATTCTATCGACACTATTCTATTTCATATCGTCTCATCAGTCATGACTCGTTAGCAATTCATCTCCACACAAACTTTATCACCGCCCGCACCAACATTATCAAAATCAACGGCACCATGTATGGCTGGAATATCTCAAAAAGCAGGTACAACCCAAATTGCGCCCGGACCGTCACCTCGCTATTCTTGGCGACAAACAGTCCTTGGGCATAGAACTCCTTCATTCTCGCATCCTTGGCGTACCATACATCGGTCAACCACTTATCAAACTTGACCAAATCCTCGGGATCTGCCTCATCAACGTCATCAGTATCATTGCCAAGAGGAATATCCTTAATTGCGTAGGCATCGACATAGTAATTGATGGTGGGGGGGCCCTCACCTTTAAAGTAAAACCGTTTCAACAGGAATTTGTCCTCGCCATACTCATCAGGATTAAGCCCTCCATAACCAGTAGTGAAATCGTATACGTACTCAACAGTGCCCCGAAGTTTACGGAGTGCCAAAAAGAGACCCCTGACCCGAGGCAACAAAACATGCTCCATCGGGGGAAGCCCCTTCGACACACTAAACTCACGGGACTTCTTCGTGGTCCGGTCCAGCATCACAGTGCCCTCGGGAAAGATGATTAACTCATAAGGCCATTTGTCAGGCCCTGAGGCGGTGGGATATTTAGCAGACAAACCGGTGCCGGTAGGTTTCACCCCATCAGCAGGACCCACGCCCCGGGCATTGGCATCAATCTCTGCCAATTGCCGCGTAAGCAGAGGTTTGTCGTTCTCCCATTTTCTACTCAAGAACAAAAAGTTGTAGTTCTTCATTCCATATCCCAACAACGGCAACTTGGAGAGATCCTTAAGCACAATGTAAACACAGCTGGCCAAGCGTGAGGTGTAGGTTATCCACCACAAATAAAGCCAATCGGTATATATTTGATGATTCAGGATAATCACCCCGTTTTCCCGCAATTTACTCACGAGTTGTCCTCTCATGTTGGTGGTGAATGCGGAATCACCAACAATATCAGGATCATAGGTGATAACAATGGTCGAGGGATTAATCACTTGGGAGACAAACGTAAGCAATACCACGAAATGGGTCTTGGTGGCATTGACCACCGCTTGCAAATTGGGAGGACTTGAGCGCCACTTTGCAAAAATGACAATGCCAACAAATTGGGTAAACACAATACTAACCACGCCGGCAATAAACAACGGAGTGAGCACCACTGTCCGGATTACCAGCACCGGCCACAGCGTGCGGAAGGTCATTTAGCGATTTAGCGATTGCGTGCGGGAGTTCTGTAGTAGGGTAGAAAGAGAGATCACAAAGATAGGCGTCACGCATGTCACCACGTAAACGTTAACAGGAGAATAGGCAGGGTGAATGGAGGGAAATGGCAAGCAAGCGCAAAATAGCGTGGCTGAGGCATCACTAGGCTTCCGGGACACGTAGTAATTCGCTCACAATGGCAACCAATGATGTAATTGAGGGATTTCGCCAGCAGGGGCCCTAGGCTATAAAACTGGGGCTGAACCAACGCCCAACCATGGTCGAACCTGAACGGGGCCGGCCCCTCAAGCGGTCTGAGCAGGGTTCTTGTCGTGATCGCCCTGGACTGGTTCCTCGGTGCTACCACGGCAGCAATGCCATCAAGTTTACTCCAGGAAAGCCACCTGGCAACTCCGCCTCGGGAAATTTGTAAGAACCACAATGTTGGATTGAACATCGCTACATCTCATGGACCCCGAACGGCGATGACAACTTTTCTTGGCCTTATTTCCCATGGTGGTATTAAGGTGGTCGATTGCGGGATCGTGCCTGCGTTAGTAGGTTTAATACGAATACAAGCTTGCTAGCGGTAAAGGTGTTGTTAAAATAACCTATATTATTTTAAAACTAATGTTGTTGTCAAGATTGTGTGGTTTCAATTGGAGGATACGAATCGGAAAACGGAACCATCGGAATGAGTAATATTATCATCCGGTGTCGATCAAAAGTTAGAATCTAAATGAGTTGTTTTCAAGTGTAACTTTATTTGGTTATACAATTACCGGTGTTTCAAGTTTTGTCGGATAATTGTACTCGCGAGTAAAATCAGGAGGAGACATGGAAAATGCGGGTTAAAATTGCAGACATCTTGCGATATTGGAATAAGCATCCTCTTCAATATCTGTCCATATCAACAGCAGAAAATCTGCATAAAAAGCGAATGATTTCATGAGATTAGTACAGAATCTAGCCAGTGATAAGAGATGACTACATAAGAATTAAAAATTAATGACACGGACCACCACCAGTAATGACGACACCATCAACATGATCACACCATAGACAACAAACACCAACGACGGCGTGTCGTTATTGACTGCGTATTTGTATACACTCAAGTACAAAAGTGGCCCTAGAAGGGTCATCATGTTCTTCATCACCGATAATCCGCCAAAAACCTCGCCCACCTTCAGTTCAGGATAATATTTGATGATGGCCAGCATCTGTGTAGGCAGTACCCACCCACTAAGCGCACCAAACACTAGCGCTGAGATGAACTCGGTGGTGTTTCTGGCCTTGATCAAGAGAAATACCGACAACGCATCGGTGAACACCCCACCAAATGCCAAGATAAAGTCGATAGAATCGTAGCGGGACTTGCTCGCACGCAACCCCAGCTTAGGGAACACCTTTTGGGTCAAAAGCGGTAATATTACCACAAGAACCACCGCCTTTGAGCTACACAACGCCGCAAGCATATGGCCGATATCGATAGAAGACCACTGGTAGGAGTAGATGCCATAAAGAACAAATACTTCTCCAATGGACACGATGATGGATGTCATTATCATTTCCTGAATCACAAGAAGTAATACCGTGACCCGATCCCGCTTGAGCGTCAGCGAAGGACGATACCCGGCAGGAATCCACAAGATTTTTACCAGGGAAAAGATATTGAGGTGTTCCTTAATCGTGGGCTCCTCGGCTATGGCAGCCTCATTTTCCTCTGGTGTCAGAGTCAGCAGACAAAACAGCGACGACCGCAGAAGCAGCCCATACGAACCATACGACCGCAGTCTTTCCCGATTCTGCTTCAGCCGCAGCTCTGTCAACCACCACACCACATAGGCAATAGTAAAATAGTACAAGGCAAGCTCAAACTTGAGCGGAGCAAACATGTGCAGCTCACGTAAGCTATTTAGCACATCGTCAACCGAACCGGTCGGGACAAATTGGGTACCACTCTTTTGGGCTAGTTTCAAGATGAAATTGCCAATAAGAGGACCTATACTAACACCCATCAACATCAGCGCCATCAGAATTCCTAAAGAAAAGATTCTCTCATCTGGTAATACCACATCACTGATATAACAATTGACCACGGTGATAAGTCCAATAAGACCACCCCCAGAGTCAGTGATAAGTTCCAGAATGATCATAAGCGTAACGTTGAGACTGGCAAAGTGATACAACACCAAAAACTTGAGGGTTCTCCCAAGAGCAAACAACACAATAATAATGATAAGAAAGATCCGCCGGCCGTACACGTCGGAAAGGGGCCCGATCTTCAGCACGGCAAAGGTGCCTGCAATACCCAAACACATGGTGTACATCATTTGTAAATTGGACACCAACAGTTGTGCCTGCTTGGGGTCACACTGAGGCTCCACCCCATCGACAGCCGCACGGTATGAAAGACCATTGCACGCCAATTTATAAGTGATCACCTGGCGACTCAGTTCGCCCAATCCCAGCGCAAGAGCGACCATTAACACAATCACACACACAAGCCATACTGATGGTCGACGCAGCCAGTGCATCAGCTTGTGGTCCAGCCGTTGCTGTTCCAAAATCAACCGGTCGCTCTCTAGTTCTGTAGCCTCAGCAATATCCATCTATTGTTGCCAGATGTTCGGGAGGACGTCTTTTATAAATTGCCTTTACCGCACGTCGATTCCTAATACGGATGGAGATAACATTGCGGCCAAAAATAAAAGACTCGGCGGCGAAGTGAAATCGAGAGAGTAAATTACTATTTACAAAGGGGGCAAAAGTTTTGCGGTGAAAATGGGTCTATTTGAATGTGTTTTGAAGAAATTAGAGCGTTAACCTGGTAACGCACATGTTGGGAACGCCACAAGTGGATGCGGCTTATCGCAGTGTGGAGAATGTGATAAAAAAAAAACGATGGAACCACGGCGTAAAAATGTGGTAAGGGTATAGACGCTGTGGAAAGGAGTGGGTCAGTTGTAGATTGGAACACACAGAACAATTGTGAGTTTCGCTGCAAATTCAGGGGTGAAGGTATTTCTGGGGTGTATTTGAATTTGTGTAATTTTCAAAAGGGTGGTGGCGATAGAAATAACCATAAAGGTGACCAAAAGAAACCACTGTCAGAGTAATGTAAATCGTGATATCTATTAGATAGGTTCATGATAAGCACCAACAAAGTGAGCATTACTAAGCCAGAGCATGAGTGAAAAAATATGGTTGGGGTCTTTTATTTTCCAAAATAGTAATTCTCTGTTACCATGATTAAGAACCGGCTTGATAGATATAACGTCGAATGTGTTCATATCTGTATTTTTGCTTGCCCAGCCAGCCCCGATTGAGATAGTCATCTAGATCCTTGTAGAAGTATATTCATCCACTTTTTTTTGTTAGTGCCGTTATTGCTATTAAGGCCCCCAGTGGGCGTGTGAGCATTTCTACATTGTGCGAAGGCCCTGTGCAATTGGGTTTTTAAGCCAATAGAAAGAGTGCCATCACCAATTATCATACCCATCTAACAGGGGATTCTCACCACTTCGTTATATAACTGAATAAACTACACATTTGGTAATTTCATAATATTATCTACCTCTAGCTTTCCTTCTCCTTCTCCTTCTCCCTCTACCTCTTGGAATCTATCCCCTCTTCTCGCTTCCTGAGCTTTATTAGAATTCATTTTCTTTGTCTCCCGCAGCGGGGTCTGTCCGTGCTAACGCCACTCGGTCTGTGCGAATGACTAACTACACATACCCAACAATAACCATACTCAAACAAATAATAGTTAAAACAAGACTACTGTATTCGTAACCACCATCCCTACCTCTAATCCGGCAATTCCTTTGTAGCGTTAAACACCCCTCCCCTAAACTTTTTCACTTCCATTGATTCCCGTTCTCACTTGTCACTCACATTATTCGCATCACCATGAGGTTCCCCATTCTACGCTATGCCCACAAAAAAGCCGACCCCCGGTTTCTTGCAGAGGCATTAAACCTACTCCTGAAACCGCCACAGCTTCCCGAGATACACCAACCAACAGAAACTTTCCCTCAAGCCACTCCCCAGGCCCGCTATTCCAACTACCTAAATAACTTGGTCAGCTCGCTCCTGGCCCCAGCAAGGGACGCCCAGCTCCTTGAAATGGCACCACATGAACTTCTGGACTATGTGAAACGTGTCCAGGACCAATCCCGGCTCCACCACGTGGTGGAATTGCTTGCCGGCAATGAAAAGCTTAGTCCCCAGCTACTAACCGATATTGTCCTCAACCCCCACTTCAGTACGCCACAATCAGTCCCCGTGGTGATGGATACCCGTAACCACATCGATCACTGGACACCGCTTCAGCACTCTCAGTTTGATATTGTCATGCTCAAGAAATGGGACGACGTGTCCAAACCGTTGAGCATTATTAAAAACCTCAAACTAAACTTTTCCAACTATCTTGAATTGATCAAGAGGAACCAGTTATCGCCGTTCTTTGAACGGATTGTGTGGAAGTATGTGTTTGAGTACATTCGCTACGAAGACGAATTGGAGTACGTGGCTACTCTCAATCTCCGTCTGTCTTTTCTAATATTGGAGGTGCTGGCACCAGAAATGATCCCCCAGTTGGCGGTGGCGATTTCATCAAAATTTAACTTGAATCCATGCCAAAAGCTCTTTTTGAAAACCGCCGAGTTGGTGCCATCCCATGATATTAAGCGCATTTCTATCAAGTACCGCCCGTGGCAGACCCAGCTAGCCAAGCATCGCCAGGTGTTGCTTATTCAGGCGATGGAGACCCAGGTGATGAATCAGTTGATAAATTCTGTGGATGGTGATTTGGACGATCATCACCGGCAATTGGTCAAGTTGGTAGGTGAAATTAAAGTCTTGAGGACCCAGCCATCAATTGAAGATCCCGGATACTTGAAATACACCACTTCATAGTTGTAGGTCAAAGTATAAACGCATAATGCCACAAAAATAGTAATAAGAAAGGGGGAGTCGATAAAACGTTCCCAACATTTTTAATTTTTAATTTCAGATATCGGTAGCTCCTATTTTTGGTTAAGCCATCTTGTGAAGTTTCTATTTTATTACAACCTCTTAGCTAATTCAAATAGATGAGACACTTCTTCAGTCTACTGTATCTCTTCACCATTCTTAGTCTTTACCCCTAATTCATGTAGTTGGCGTTCCTTCTTCTTATTATCCCCATGAGAACTATTGGCTTTATCCCTAGAAATAATAAACATCCCGTAGAGTATGCCAAACCCAAACGGACGACATTGATGATTACACCCAAATAAAGTAATCTCCAGTATCTATTTATTTTTGCAGCATCTTTGTAAGCTATTTATTCTTGTAGGCTTATTCCACTAGAAGTCAACCTCGACCCCACCAGGGTTATTGTCAATGATAAACTTACCAATGCTGATATCCATCACCGAAAGCCCCACAAGCTTCTGAACAACAATTGGTGCTTCTCGCAATTTGGCAATAACGTCATCTTCAAGATGAGCTAATTCCACCAACTGTTCAGGGTTGACGTTGGCTTGGATCAACTCTCCTGCTTCGTGAAGACAGTGTTCCTTGGAATCAACAATGATGGGGATGCCACTAGCCAACACCAGTTCTACCACTGGAACCTCGAGTTCAATCATATGGGGCTTGTAGGAGCCAATCAATGCAATCATCACCGGTGCCGTCAATGCCAGAGCTAAGATAACCGGCTCAGTAGAAGGACAACATCCAAACACAATCCGAGCAGCCAATGGCGCCGACTTGGCATCCTCAAACGAGCCAGTGGTATATTCAACCGCGTGAGTTTGTAATCCAGCAACAAGCTTGTCTGCATTGGCCTTTGTCCGATTAAACACAGACACTTTGGTGATCTGAGGGTACAACAAGAGCGCCAACTTGATGTGCCATTCCGCTTGTCTGCCCACACCAAACACCGCGATGGAATCAACGGAAGAATCGACAGGTACAACCTTGGTCACACCAATCATGGAAGCAAGAGCAGTTCTAAATGCAGTGAGAGTAGCACCATTAATCAATGCCTTGGTTTCCCCAGTAATTTCATCAAGAACGAGCACACACCCAGCAAAACCAAGTCCCTTTTGATTGTTGCCAGGCCCACCGCTAATGATCTTGATTCCCACTTCTTCAGGGGCAATACAAGGCATGTAAAGATGTGTGGTATCGCTATTCGGATTATTAGAAGGAATCACCGTCCGGGGTGGGACGATGACATCGGGGTCGGAGCCATACACTTGCAACAGACGAACAAGATGGGGAACGAATTGAGTAAGGAGCAGTTGCTGGGACAAATGGGTGTCAAGATAAGAGGCCACCTGGGCATCTGAAAGAATAACCACCATACTTGAAAATGTGGGGGTGGGACGATTTTATATGAGTCACGTGGTTCACGAGATGGGTGGTCACAAGCGACATCGGCATTAGAGGAAGGCCCAAGCGAGAGAGTGATTGGTGCGATTTCAGTGATGGAATGATACGGGAGCAAACGCTCGTAACGTGTAAACCAGGTTGTAAAGTTTATCACTGTGTCGTAATAGCTAATTTAATTGGGTGGTGAATGATTCTTTGCATGGGTGATTAGGTATAAGATTAGGGTATTATTCTAGATGTTTGATTATGATACTTGTTATTTCTAGATGTTCATTATGATATTGTTTATTTCTAGATGTTAAATTATGATATACCTAATTTAAGACTCGATTATATATATGCTCAATGCCCGGGATTCTATATGGTACCCAAGACCTACCATCGAGCCAGCTCGACACTCGACGACCAGCAACATCCACCACTATCCTATTATTAAAACAATACCGCCTCTTCAGGCAACATCAAATACTTTCTTTCCAATTCTTGTAGATCGCGCTTTACCAACGGCTTGCCCCTAATAAACAGCGAAATCACTCCCCGCCAACCCCAGCGATTAAACAACTTTGGGAAGTGCTTAAAGATCTTTTTCCACCCCAACAGCTTATTGCTAAGCCGCACAATCAGCGTCAGACCTTGGGTTCCCACCATTGTCCACGTGACACCGCCCTGAAGACGGTTAGAATTCTTAATTTTCAACAACACCGGAAATAAAGGGAAAAATACAAGAATGGTGCGGATGTCTTCCAACAGATTGATCAACACCGCCACCAATCCCAGCGATACAAAGAATAAGAGGTAAAACCCAAGCACCGTGGGCAATAACAATATAAGCACCACCGAAAGCAATGTTCCCATTAGCAATTGGTCTGTTTGGAAGTTTTCGTGGTCCACCCGTACCCGTAGCGTATTGTACTTTTTCCCTTGGTACAACTGAGCCAACGATTTCACCACCAGTAGGTGGCGGTTATATATTTTAGTGGAAACATTGGCGTACACCCAGAAATGAAGAGTAAGCAATTTTATAACATCAACGGCGGCAGCAATGACGAATGTAGCCCCCAAATTACATAACACCGCAAACACTGGCAGATGAATGAGCAGGTACACCCCAGCGTCAGCATGAGGAACTACTCTAATCATCAGTCGCCACCACTCAAGTGTCCACTGGAACAAATCATCCATGAATTTGCCCAATTCGTCATTGAGTTTAAACCCCGCGGGATGGTGGCCAGCCACCCATGTGATGTAGCGAGAAAACTCGTCAAATAAGAGATGATTGACGTAACTGACGCCATGGGAGATTTCGTCTAAGCTCCACGACCGCGCCATAGCAAGAAACGCTCTTCCAAGCACGATATCGTTGAATACACACCAGAGGGCGTTGTAGAAATTGATATAGTTGGAATTGGCTACGTTGACGTTGGAGTTAAACACCGGAAGATGATGCCGGAGCTGTTCGGGGTTAAGCCAGCCCTTGTAGCACCCAAAATGGACAGGAAGGTTAATTAATTGCATTAGCCGGAGGCGGATATGATGGAGAAAGGCGGAGTTAACCAGAGTAAAGCAAACGGAGTTGGCAAGGGCAATGCCAACCCGTTGGCCGTGGTGAATGACACTGCGGATTCTCCCCACCAGAACCGGTTTTTCCATTGAAGTGCCGTTGCGGATCCGTTTCCGCGTAGCTAGAGTATTATTCACCGCCTCCAACACTCGCTCATCCGCTAGCGACGTCACCTTGTCCCCCACGCTTCCCCATTCCCTCAACTGGCTCACATATTGTGGAGTTTCCGTTTCCGGTCCGATCAGCTGGAGGAGGATGGGAGAAATGGCGAAATACTCAAAGTTGCGATGATTGGGGGGAGTAAAAACCACCACAAAACATGACTGCTTCCCAGGAAGATAGGGAAACCGGTTCAAAAAGTCATTTCGAAAACAAACGTCACCATGTCCGAGGTTGATGGAACCAAGCACAACGATGTCGGGGGGAAGAAGGGGGACGTCATCAACAACATCATAGATTATATAACAATCGTCTATACGCTTGCCCACCAAGTAACCACTGGTTCTTTCCACCAAGTCATCAGCAAAGTACACTTGCATCGAATGGGTGCCTGGCCGCGATCCTGCAGGTATCGCCGACACTACTACTCTACATTAGACGTGATGGGGACGAGATTATTACAAAACTAAAGTTTTCATGGTTGCTCAAAATTGTCCCAATGGGGACAGGCCACTAGTCGAGAAAATTGGCAAATTTCACAATCAAACCTAAACTATCAACTGGGGCAAATTGTCGCGGACAATAAACAGTAGTGCCCAAGGGGGGAAGCCTGGTCTAGACATGATCCGAGCCTCCCGCCAGTGGTCAACACCGGCGGTGCCGCCACCGGGCTCTTGTATTTTGCATCACTGTCTGACGTTGCTCGGCCTCGACTTGTGCGCGGTTGCCGAGTGCCACCTAGGGAGTTAGCATCACTAGGTGAGTAAAGCGATTTAACCTTATCTTGGGCTAAAAAATTACCGTGGCCGACATAGGGTCAGTTAGCCGAGATACACCATCGTTGTACCGCCCCTTGCAACTATCCTTAACAGTGGGCTCAACCTAGATCTTCTTCTGTAACCTTGTAGCGTGGTTGTCAGCAAATAACAACGGCGATGTCCCAACCTTGATTTTCTATTGGTTGTGGTGTGGCGACCGCTAAATGCTGGAATGGCGATTGGAATAGACTTTTAGTTGAATGTCGTCCCACTTAGTGGCTACTGGACTCTAGCCGATGTCGTTACGGGTTGCTGTCTATCGCAATGCAACTTTTCCAATTCTAAAACTGTAAGTTTTGATATCCCCACCGTCGGCATACAATCTGGCGCGCGGCTAAATCTTGGTCCCGCCAGAGGTTGTGGCTGGGCAACCAACCAGCCACTAATAATTGCTGTAGCGTTTTTTTAATTTCACCCCCTTTTGCCGTATCTCCGCCTTCCTGGTGATATGCTGCCATTGTACGGCGGGGTTATTGTTCGCAATATTGTAATCCGGTGGCGACCACCGCTGTTATCAACCGCACTCACATGTCCGACCACGAGCCATTACTTGGTCCCTATCCGCGGAAACACCGCCTGGCCATTCTTACCTGGGCGTGTGTGATCCCCACCACCCTCTGCTTGATTCTACTGGCGCTTTTATTTGCCCAGTCCACCGCGGTTGATTCGCCACCGGTGGAGGTGGTGGGCAAAAAGAACGTGATTATGATGGTCACCGACGGCATGGGCCCGGCGCTGGTGGCATTGGCTCGTGGATTCAAACAGTACCGCGATAGCGGCCTGTACAACGACACCCTTACCCTTGACTCCTACTTGATTGGCCTGTCCCGGACCAGGCTGCTGCTGCTGATTATTACCGACCTGGCCGCGGGAGCCACGGCGTTTCTGTGTGCCATGAAGCTGTACAACGGTGCCATCGGCGTTCTGCCTGACGGGGTGCCTTGTGGGACGATTTTGGAGGCTCTTAAGCTCCAAGGCTACAAGACGGGGATGGTGGTGACCACCCGCATCACTGATGCCACTCCGGGCGCTTTCTCGGCCCATGTTAACTATAGAAGCCAGGAGGACCAGATTGCGGAGCAACAGTTGTTCCAGCCCGGGTTGGGGCTGATGGTGGACTTGATGATTGGTGGCGGCCGCTGCCACTTTGTTCCTGGAAAAGACGGCGGCTGTCGTGTTGACGACCGCAATTTGGTCGACGAGGCCATCAGCGCAGGCTGGGGGTATTTTGATGACCGTAAGGGCTTTGACAAAGCGATGAAGAATGACTCGTTGCAATTGCCGGTGCTTGGGCTTTTGGCCGACGGCGATATCCCCTATGACATCGACCGCGACCACAAGGAATATCCGCTGTTGAAAGAACAGGTGCAGTTGGCACTTAAGACTCTCTCTGCTGCCACCGCCGACTCAGAAAACGGTTTTTTCTTGTTGATTGAGGGACTGAGAATCGACCATGCTGGCCACCACAACGACCCCGCCGCCCAGGTGAGAGAAGTTTTGGCGTACGACGACGCGTTTGCCGAAGTGATCGAGTTTATCGATAACTGTGATGTGCCTACGGTGATGGTGCTGACACTGGACCATGAAACCGGCGGGTTGGTGACGGCGCGGCAGGTGCTGAAGGCGTACCCCGACTACTTGTGGTACCCCGAAGTACTTTTGGCGGCGTCCCACTCGGGGGAATACATGGCGTCGCTCCTTTCGTCGCTGACAGATGACTTTGAAAAAAAGATAGCTGCCCATTTGGGCATTGACGATCTCAGCAAGAAGGAGAAAAAACGAGTAGAAGATGCACTTAAACTGCCTCAGGAGCTCTTATACGTGGTGAACGATATTGTATCTGTCCGCCTGCAAACAGGGTGGACCACCCACGGCCACTCGGCAGTAGACGTCAACATTTATGCCCACACCAATTCGAAGGCAATTTCCGCCAGTCTCGGACAGTTACAGGGGAACCACGAAAATATCGAGGTCGGCCAATTTTTAGCGTTTGTGTCAGCAGCAGATTTGGAGGCCGCCACCGAAAAGGTGAAACACGCTGATCATAAACCCCGGCCTGCAGGCGATAACATTGTTGACGCTTACCACTTACGTATTAGCAATTAACCAATATTACACACACCACTAAAATTTTCACGGGACAATCATGATAATTCCGCGACAGTATCGATCACCTGTAAAGGATAGGGCTGGGTGGTGCAGAAGCGACCACAACTTTGATAACCTTGCATTTGTCCAGCCTAGTTGGGCACGCACCCGACCGTTTCACGTTTATGCGGTCAGGGCGTTCCATCCTACGTCAGTAATTCCGTGCGTTCTGTACCTAGGCGCAACTTACTATTTAGAGCCAGTTACCCGAATTTTGTTGGATAAGCAGAAAATATTGCGGTGGGGATATTGTTAGTGAGAGGAGAGGCGCCGATGGGGGAAGAGCAGACAGTGGTGGGAGATATAAAAATTGGCAAACGGTACATGTAATTAGTGGGTGCCGATGCGGAGTAGGGAGAATAAGGGGTGGGAGGGGAATGAGGGAAAAGAGGAAAGTAGGAAAAAGTGGCTCAGAAGTCGTCTTTTATCACGTGTGGTGGGGCAAATGGCTATTACGTATGTCATTTCATTAGGGAGATATCCACCAAAAAAGCCCCCAGGAGACGCCCCCTGGAGGCAACCGCTCATCCGGAACACACCTATAGTACTCCGGGACGGTTTAGATAATTATTGTTCACGTGGTCAGGTCCCCAGGAGTTTTGTCTGATTGACCTATTAGATACATTCGCTAAATATAAGCGAAAAAAAAATAATACCAAATCTGGGGATGAGAGCGAGCACAAAACAAAGAATGACAAAAAGTCTCACTCATAATCACCACGCACCGGAGGTTCCGCAGTCACCAACTGCTACAGGTATCCTTAAGGGTTGATCAACTAAACCTAAACCATAATCGTCCAACCGAGGATCAGGGGGCTGTATCCCCCGCATATTCGGTAAAAGAACCTGCACCGACGTTCTCTCGATTTGGCATGGCCAGACACAAACCAATCCTGGTATGAGGGGGGCTGCAACCTTCGCTTAGAAGGTAATTTGACAGAGGGGGTAAAAATGCCACAATACCCCCCATTATCAGCGGTATGAGAAACAAGTCACAAGGAACAATTTTTAGTGCTTCTTCATTTAGATAATTAGCGAAGCCTCCTCTTTCAAAATATTTTTTTGCCCACCGCCTAAGTACAGGATTAAGCACCTGTGAGAAAATAAGTTATTTTTATTAGAGTGGTTGATGTATATTATTTCGCTGGGATTCGTGTAATTTTTGTACGGTGGATATAAAGTCGCCCCGTCCTGCTAGCACTCATACGTTTGAACATTGTGGTCGCCATCATCTTCCCATGGAGCTTCTCAATTATCAACAAACTCCAGTGTATCCTCTGGAGATTGATACTGTGAGAAAACCCTTTGATCACGATGAAGCATTCTACCAGCAGCTGAACCACCACCAGCAGCTACCGCCAGCTATCCCTGCCCACTACCCCCCCCAACCGCACCATCACCCGCACCAACAGCAGCCGGGTACGGGCAACTGGAACTACCCTCCTCCAGGATACTCCCAAGATCAGATCCAAACCCAACAGGCTCCTCCCGCGGGGGATGACTACAATTACCAGGATGCTTACGCCTTGCACCCCCCACCACAAGGCCACCACCCGCAATCCCAACAAGCGAGTCCGGGTTACGCCCACCTGGCCCCGCCCGGGCTGGCACTGCTGCTGGTGCTGGGAAGCTCCCAACCGGCGCCGGCGCCGGCACCCGCTTCCGGCCAGTTTGACATTGGCCAGTACCCGGACATGACCACCTTGGTCAACTCCAACCATAACATCGTCGTACCGTTGGTGGAACTGACGTTTGTTGACCACAAGGTGTGTCTGGTGTGTGGTAAGCGGATAACTCGAGATATGAGTCGCCATATGCGGACTCACCAGGCAGAACTGAGATTCTCTTGCAAGTTCCCGAAGAGCCAGTGCCGCCACAAGCTGGGCAAGTTCAATCGTCCCTACGACTTCAAAAAACACTTGTTAAACCGTCACTTTAAGTTTGATAATTTGCAAATCAAGCGCCTCCATAACTTGAGTGACAAGTTAAATCACTGGGGGACCTGCCCTTGTGGTGAAAGATACATGGGCAAGGAGTGGTTGAGCAAACACATCTTGACCGAAGACGCTCTGAAACGGTGCCGGTTTATTGAACAGTAAATGAATAGATGGGAATAGACATATAATGCGGAAATATACGAAAAAAAACTTTAATTCACTCGAAAGTTCGTTTACCGTTCCTCCACACATAAGCCACTTATGCATTAAGGGTCCATTCAACCACGTCCTACCATTTTTTAGCCCATGTTTCTTAAGGCTGGACACTGCTTTCTATGCACACTTACCCTCGCGCGCGACTTATTCACCTAATTGTAATATTACCTCTTTTCTGCGGCCATGAATGCTCGTGACTTTGACTTTGGCTGGCTTGACGACCAGCAGCCAGTGGACGAGTACAGCGACACATTGGCGTCGTTGTTTCCCGATGTACTGCCTGCTCCTCCCATCAATGCAAGCTTCCAACCGCTTTCGCAGCAACCACCTGAGGCTGGGTCGCAGGTGGCACATGACACCCCGGAGGTGGATGGGAAATTTCCTCAGGAGCGCATAGCCAAACGGCGGCCGAAGTTTCACATTGATTTGCCCGACTACCGCGGGCCGATACCGGGGCCTCTGGGACTGGTTTCCGCGGTCGCTTCCTTTGCTCGGTTATCGCCCCCACACTATACTTTAGACACTGATGACTTTGGCCAGGTGACTCCCGGAATGAACCCTCCGTCGCAGATGGAGTACTTCGAGGGGGTCACCCCAGGAGTTCCGGGTATGCGCTACGACATGGGGTTTTTGAGTCCCCAGATCGATCTGGAGATCAACAACTTTAACCAGGACTTTGCCCGCCATTTATTTCAGCAGGGGCCGGCCCCTGAAGTCAAGTTGGAACTGCATTTATTTGAGCTAGGGCAGGTCCCGAAAGTGAAGCTGGATGACCCGTCGTTTCTACTGCAACTGCACCACGGGTCCCACAACAATTTGGCGCTGGTGGCGCAGAGTTTGGTCACCAAACTGGCTGTGGTAGTGCCTTCACCCAACCTGGTAGCCAATCCAGGGCCGGTGGGCCCCCCACAACCGTCTTTTGCCGTCCGTCGTCCGCAGATCATGAGAACGCATTCACTGCCCAACTTTGACGGCGACCGCCACTCTTTACACTCGCTGAAAAAGAAGCGCACGCCCAAGGGAGCAGTCTGCACCATCTGTGACAAGTACATTCTGAGAGACTTGACACGGCACATGCGGATCCACAATGATGTGGGCAGATTCCAATGTGTTTACCCCAAGCATATGTGCAACCACAAAACTCAGTATTTCAACCGACCCTACGACTACAAAAAACACTTGTTGCATATGCACTTTAAGTTTGACGATCCCAAGAGCAAAGCAGCACATACCTTGACTGACAAGCTTCCACTGCTGGGCCAGTGCCAGGCGTGCGGCGCCAAATACATCGCCAAAGACTGGCTAGATAACCATGTGTTGCTGACTGACAACAATTGCCGGTGTCCATTTGTGGAGCCGGCCCGAGCAATAGCCCAAGGGGAGTACCGAGCCCCATGATACCCCGATTGAGTTCCAATCGATTGACCTCGTCTCCCATCGACCTTTAAAGAGCAACAAACGTTCCTAATATAACCGCATGTGTATAAATGCATGTATGTAATTTCGCTAGGGATACTATAAATCACCACACTAGGCCGAGACCAACCCCAGCTCCCGGAAGTCATTTCCCGGATGTCGCCTACGGTTGACTAGACAACTTCGATTTGGTATGGGCACTAATGTAAATAGGGCCGCATCCCGAGTCTCATACTCAACTTGTCAAACACAAACCGGGACAATGTCAGTCCTACCACCACCCCGAAAAAGTAAGGCAACGAGTAGGTCATCACCACGAGCATCAACGCGTACATAAGCATTTCGGGGACGAACATGAGCCCCATTCTCACTCCGTCTCGTAGCATCCGTTGCATCCACAGTGGGGTCAGCCGGTGAACCACTGCTGTTTTCGCCATAATCACCTCGTCGTCCTCGTACTTCAGCGCTGTAGAACTCACCGACTCCTCAGTATTGCGTTCAGGATGGTAGCTCGTGGTTATCGGCGGATGGTTCCACTCGGGCTCGTCCACTTTACTCCACACTTTAACCTCCAAGTATTTACCAATAAACTCAAGGCCACGAGCAGCAAAGGCAATGGCCATTAAAAGTACAAAGATGCCAAAACACTCGCCAGAGTCATTGGCAGTAAGTGTCTTGAAAAGCACCGGGTAGCCGAGATATTGGCTGGTCAACGCCTGGTGCATGCCTGGCATGGCGGCAGCGCCGCTGGATCCCATATTCATGGTGGTGAAGTCAGATGGTGACTTTTTTTCTCGTGCACTGTGATACCCCTTTGGTGAGCATTTATCTTTTCCCTATCGGTGTGCGACCGTCGGTGCGGTCGGTGCGACCGTCGGAGAAGACCAAGAATAGAATAATTCCCGTAGACTCGAAAAAGGTTTTGTCTATTAGTCCTACTATTTTGGGCAAGAATGACTATAGTTAAATGCAACCTTATATTTGCTGCTAAATCACCAGCAGCAACAGAGATTTGAAACAGATTAGAGATATATCCCGCACTAGTGATTTTACCACCAACCGGCGCCAGTGGACGCCAACCAGTGGTAGCAGGTGCTGCCAGTTGAGACAGGTGTAGGGGTTCGCCCTTTTCTCAACTAAGGTGGGTGCCTGTTCTATGCTAGATCATCCCTACCTTCGGTGGCTTGCCACTGCCTTTGTGGGCTCTCAATAGCCGTGCACGGCAGGCAGTAAACCTAAATCAAGAGTGAGGCGATTGTTTACAGCACAAGGTTCTAGCCACCAAAGACGTTGATCGTGCCTAGACGCCTCATTTGTAACTGACGACAAGTCAAAAATGTCTCGGAGGTGAAGTTAATCAGGAAGTAGATTCCAGGGGGCCGGTGCCAAAGCCCGCCTTAGATCCCCGAATCAGAGAATATAGCGCAATAGTCTTGGCAGCCCCCATCTCCACATGGTCACCGGTGACCGACCGCCGTATCTGGTGGCGCAAACAATTTTCGAAGGTTGCGGAGAACGGCCAGTCAGTAGCCAGTGCTCATCACTAGTTGCGCGGGTTATGATTTGACGGTAAGCTTACTTCGGAGTTAAATGGAGGTTGCAAGTAGCACAAAAGAATATGCGGCCACATTTATTGCCCCTGGTGCAGAAAATAATACCATGAACTCTAGGTACTTTTTACCACCTCTGCTAAACCTGATATTACCTCACATGCAGAGTTTGCATCCTCCGTTATAAATGTTTACTGCTGGATCGGGACGCGTGGTGGTGGGATCGGTCCAGAATACTCTTAGACAAACGTTACACTAGTCACTATCTCTGATTCCCTTCCGCCTCGGATTCCGGATCTCCCCGACGCATGGCGAGAAACTGCTTCAGGCTAAACTTATCCTAGAAATATTTACGATGATGGTACAAACCGATGCCAGTGCCAATTATCCCACCAGCGAACGCTCATGACTATATACCACTGGAATTGCCAATTTTACCATTTATCGCCGCCACCTGCAGGAGGGGTAGTGGAAAAGTAAGAAATCCACTTTGTTCCCATTTGCGGCTTTTGTCGTGAACATGGCTGTGTTTAAAGTCATGGTGGTGACACAAATGGAAACAGGCGAAAGTTTACGATGGTAACCGCTGGAGTGAAAAATGGCACATGGCCATCGTTTTGTGGTAGTAGCACTATGTCTTTTTAGCTTATTTTAATGAAATTTGGATTAGCAATGGCTCCATAACAACTGGCACTGTTGTGGCCGCTGTCTGGTCCATTCTGTGTAAGCGTGGCCAGTGCCTTTGCCTGGTTCGAACCAAAACTGCTCGTGCCGGACGGCTTTTACGGGTGGTGGGGCGGTTTCCATCACTGACAGCCACCATTCTTGGTTCCAGTGGGGGTTGCTATGGTCGGGGATAGCGGCGGTGGCAGGAAGTCCCAGTGTGTCTACAATAGATACCGCTCCTACTGACTCCCATGTCCACCGGGTGAAGCCACCTTCCAGATGATGGCAACCGATAAGACTGAGCCGATCGAGTAGATGGTGGTGGTGTAACATCACCAGGTCAAGTTGGCAATGATTAAGCCCTAACAACTTGATAGTAGACGGGAGGACAATCGGTGCTTGCAACAACTTCATCCCAATAATCTCCACTGTGTTTACCCTCGTTAACGGCCCGAGCATGGTGGTTAAATCGTTACAAAGAAGAGGGGACAGTTGGTTATGATGGTGGTGGCGGAAGTTGTGGGTATCAATTTCCCCGATTCGGAGCCAGTAAAGAGTGGAAGGAAGCACGGGAACGTCAACAGTTTTGGTATTAACGTTAATATGAAGCAGGGAGAGCCGGGGGAGTTGAGGATACTGGGCCAACGCTTTCAGGGAGATGGTCAATTTGGTGATATTCGGCGGAAGGCTATCTAGAACCACCGTATCCCAATCAATATCCATATCCACTGTCGTCATTGGTAACGTAATTAAGGCATGGGTAATTTTGACCTTTCTCGCCGATTCCACCACAAACGGCGACAACTGGGGGTTATTGAATACAGCTAGCTCTTCACTGAATACAGGTGGTATCCGTAGCAACTCCAGATTCCCCAGAATAGTCATTGAAGATGTCTTTGGTAGCCCATCAATGGCGGTATATTTAGTGCCCACCACCTCCAACGTAGAAACAGGCACCAGGGCCAAATTACAAGTTCCTTCAAATTGATATCCAACTAGTTTAAGCCACTGGAGACCGTAAAAATCACTTTTGAACGGTTTATCCACCGTCAACAGCGTTACCAGAAGCGGCATGTTGACAACATCTCCGTTGATGACGTGGACCCGCTCAAGCTGAGGGCCCAACACCTTCAAGTCCAAAACTTGCGACGAATCAACATCTAGGCTTAGCTCCACCAACTTTGCGGGAAATTCTACTTGTTCAAGCACCGTGGCCGCCATATCCGACGCTTTGAACACAGTAATTAAAGGGGGAACCACCCCTAATTGTTTTAGCCCAGATACATCCAAATACTTTAACCTAGGCGCCATGCGTAGAACCAGGTCTATCAGTGAGCTTCCTGGTCCCCGGAATACCACCGTTTCCAATTGTAACAACGGCTCGGGCTCCCACCGCAAGTCCAGCTGCAAAATCTCCAATCGAGAAAGAAACGGGGCATTCCGTGTCCACACAGTAGCCTGGGTGTGATCTAGCACTAGCGTTTTGATCCCGGGTGGTAACAAAACCGTACATGTGGAATCATAGTACTTTCCCGGGGTATATATCCGCACGTAGGTGACCGTTTCCAACAGACCAAGCTTGAAAAAGGAATGAGAGTACCCCACTAATTCCAACAGCGTCAACGAGGAGAGGGAGTCTAGAATATCCAACAGAGCATCGAAAAACCGGGCTTCTTTGACGATGTGCGGCACTGAAGTTGGGGTAAACTCGTAAATGTAATCCCAGCGAATTCCACTGACCCGGTGCCGATAAAGGTATATTATGGCATCTACTTCCGCCGCTTCCACTGACACCATGTGGCCATAAATACAGTTCGAGCCCAAACAACACGACCGAACACCAACCTCGATAAACACGTCAGCAAAGTGGCATAGCACCGTTTCCAACTCGCTAAAACTAAGAATATCCGCCTGCGGTAACGGTCCACACCCGAGCCGGAGCGGTCTCAGCACAACCACCAGGTACACATGATTCCAGTGTGGGGAACCACTACACGCCACCGCCATGTGTACTAACGACCTGGCATCGAGCTGGGAACACACAGCTTCCACTAATTCAACCGGTAAGTCCATGGTGTCATCAAAAATAGCAACGTCTTATATATATGACTCGGTGTCGGAGTTTACACACCACGCGGGCAATGCCGAACGCACCATTTGCTGTACCCCACATATACACACATGGGAGCCTGGGGAGAGTATGTATTCGATAACGATGCACTGGGTGACTTTTGGGCCCAGTTGAAGTACAAACCCGTTGGCGACAGCGCGTTAGCAGCGGTGGTGGACCCAGTGACCGCCACAGTCCAACAACTGTATTTAGAAGTGGACGAAGGAGCGGAGTTATTGGTGTGTATTGTGTTGATTTGCGGACTACAGGACCAAGAATGGTTTGACAATTATAATGGCAATATCGGGGATACGTTGAGAGATGAAATTAATGAATTTTTGGAGAAGAACCGACCAGTTTGGAACCAGAGGTATGCGGCGAAGAAGTATCCACAGGGGTCGGTGTTTGCGGCGGCGTTGGATGCGTTGGGAGTGGTCACTGAACCCACCATCCTGGAGATGGCAGAGTTGTGGCGAGAAGCAGCTAATGACACGTGGAAGGTTGTGTGTGGCGATTTGACTCAAGAGTTGGTAAAATTACAGTAGATGAGACGACGCTTCTTATATGCTTTTTCAACACTTTATCTGGATACACCTAAACTCTAGCCACTTGCTAATAATTAACGTTTGCTAACGATGTTGAAATGACCACTACAAGCTGAGTCAACTAATTGCATAACCAACGGTTATCAGCCACGGCCACTTGTTTCACCATTTTCTTGCGTTTCTACCACTACTTTAGACAGTTTGTTAGCAATATTGTAACCGACACCTATAATTAAACTCTACAACTCCATACGATGAATTACACTCATTTAAAGTTAATATACCAAATACAGTCCTCCCATGATTCCTACGTGTTTAACCATGCCTTGTTTATAATAAATTCTCAATTTGCGGACGCTCAACGTCCTCTGGCGGTGGCGACGCAGCATCTCCATCCGAATCGTTCACCGGCGAGTCACCTTGGGAGTCCAGGGGTAGTTGATCCACCTCTTGTTCACCGCTTTTGCCACCGTCCCCTTTTGTGGGAACCTCCACCACTTTGGTACTGCTATGGGGCCGAACAATCACAATCATCAACAACACAAATACAATCAACAGCAACAAAAATATAAGCTTACACTTGGTTGTCCGCTTTTGATAATGCTTGGCCTTGATCAACTCCCGGTCCGATTGTTGCAAATCCGCCACTGTATTCTGTAAATTGTAATCAATTCTGTCCAACATCGTCCCCTGGTCAACCACCAATTCCTCCATTTCCTTGAAAATGGTTGAAATTTCCAAGATGCCCATGGCCAACTTCGAAATGTCCCGATCTCGTTGCTGGAGATACGACAGATCCTTTTTCGTTTGAAGTACCTGTTTGCTGTACTCTTCGATGGTGTCGCCAGTCATGGGCTTTGTAGCTTCTTCTTCCATCAAAAGAAGGGTCTGGTCATCATCATTATCGTTCAAAAACTTCATGTAATTATTCTGGAGATTGCGGAAAGTCATCAGGTTTTCTTGGACCCGACGAGCGTAATTCTTCTTAAAATTGATCAAAATCTCGACATCTTGGCCACTGTAATTGAGCCCAAGCTGCTGCCAGTGTTTTTCAAGATACTCAAACTTCTTAATGAGCACGTAGCACTTTTCGAAATCCTTGAGAATACGATAATTCAACTCCTCGATCAGTTCCTCAGTCTTGGCCTTATCTTGCTGGTTGGCAATCACTAATTTTTTATAGTAGCCATTGAGTTCATTAATCTGGCTCTTAATGAACGCCAAGTTGTTATCCAACTCCCCGGCGATATCAAACATCAGCTGTACCATTGGTTTCATTTCCATGGTGTTGCCCGTGGCGTCGGTCAAGGTATCCCGATACCGCCGGTTACCAATAAGATTCTCCTCTTCATTCAAGTCAATCGCCCGTGCTCGGCTGGACCGAGGAACCGTCCGCCGGTATGAAAGAAATAGATTGGTTCGATCTCGAAACATGGTGGTTGGCTTTCCGTGTCACCGAGTGCGTAAAAACATGCGCGAAACTACATAGCAAGTGTTTTAGCCAAAATGTTGGTTCGTAGTAATTTGTTGGTAATATTTATAGAGTTGTGCTGGGGTAGCAATGCGCATTTATTAATTTTGTTAATGGCCTCTTCGTTTGAACGAGAGGTTTAGCGAGGATCCGTGCGAGCGGGACAAACTTTCACTAGGGGAGGTGGATAGCGACATTTCCAGTACCAGAGGGCTGACGATGGGCCGCTTACTACTCAGTGATGTCCGCAGAATCGTCGGCGTCATAATCGCCGGAGACATGGTAAACAGCGGCCGGTATGCTGGAGAAAGATCTGTCAGAGATCCCAGTCGCATGGCCTCCAGGTAGCTCGGAACTCGAGATAGCTCACCTCCGGATGTTGATATATTGGTCAGTGAATTGACCCGGCTGATGTGGATGGGAGTTCGAGGCGGTGAGGCGGTGCTGGCGGACAACGACCCTGCCAGAAAGGTAAAGTAGTCTTCTTCCTCGCCGGCGTTTTCTTGCACAAGGTTTAGCTTGCGAAGTCGGTCGGAAAGATGAGCGGAGTCAAGCTGGTGCATGTTAAACACATTGTTTACTTGGTCACTCGACAGCGCTCTCATTGGGGTGGCTGAACCCAGGTTGACCGGGGATTCAATCGGGGAAACGTCCAGCCAAAGCCGATCGTAGATATGGTTCTGATATTGAGGAGGAGCCACTATCCCTGAAAGTCGAGGCTCGTCCACTTGTTGCCCACTAAATAGAAGTTCTTCCGGCACCTCTTCGGCGTCGTCGCAGTGCAGATTCCCCTCCTGGCCTTGGATGGTGACAAATGGAGAAATAAACAATTGCACCGGAAGAGAAGCCCGAAGCTCAGAAGTATGACCGTCTGGGTTAATGAGACAAATGCCAAATTTGATCTTATGCCTAACTTTAAGTAGCAGCTCAATATCACAGTCTTGGGTACACTTTGCCAATGACGCCGGAACCTTTAAAAATGAATCAATTTCCCAGTTATCTTCAAATTCCAGCGCCTCGGCTATTGGGTTTTTGATCTTCTTCGTGCAAACTACCCGCTCTGCGGTATACGGCGGAGGCTGGAAGCTGACGTAACTATATTGTTCGACCAATTCCATGCGGATGGTCCCCAACCGTAGCCCTTTTAGTAGAGGAACCAAATTAAACAGAACCGGGAATCCCAGACCAATGGCAGCGGCTTTTGATGGCACATTCAACGAGTACTCGATTTTGTTCGGCCAGGTGTTGTCCACCGCAACGGAATCTGTCAACTCCACTGCATCGGTAGTAAGTGTTCGTACCACTCTAAATCTCTTTTTTGCATCCACTCTGTGACTACCTAGTTTGCCTGGTCGATCCAACAGTGCTACTATACGGTAGGTCACCAGTCCCCCTGGAAGGCCCTCCACGGTTTCGGGAATCAGACCAGGCAATACCGCCAGAAAAGGCACTTCATACTGCCCCAGTGGCATCGCCTGGCCCTTTCCCATCGCAGAAAGCGTGGAACTAGAACTATTCCGACTCAAGGACGTCAACAGCCCAAACGAAGATAGATGAGTGGCACTCTTGTTGCGGCCAAACGTCGTTAAATTACCCAGCGACTTGTTCCGTAACTGCAGAAGCATTCCCGCCGGCGGGTTACTCGCCAGATTGCTGAGCTTTGCTTCCAGCAATTTCACCAACTCATCGGTCAACTCATCGCTATCCCACACGTAGTCGTACAACATTTTATCGTAACGAATCAGCCGCTTTCCGCTGGCCAGGTTTTCGACTTCATCCACTAACAAGTGTGCTGTCAACTTGAGACTTAGTCTCTTAAACGGAGTTGGTTCGGTGGCTGCCAATATGATCTTCCCTTGGAAATAGACGTCATTGGCGGTGTCTGGCAGCCCCTTCACCACGAGAACATCGTGCTCCAAGTTTGTAAGTTTGACCTGGAATTGGGCAAGTTTGACCATGGTAAGATTTTAGGAGATAATGCTAATCTTAAATGTGATGCGTCACGTGATGTTGCATGTGTGACTAATTTAGCCGGTAGAATAAGCCCGAGGCGATTGATAAACAGGCGTGGGTGCTTTCCTGCGGAGGAATGCCGAGAGATAGAGATAAGCTTTTAATGCATCTAAAATAATAAAAAACCAGGCATCGATATATATTATACCGTGGGGGATGTATTGTATTTTTCGGAAAAACCTCATCGGAAAAACTTCATGTAAGAGAAAAAACTGTAAGCCCAGCGCCGCCAACTACTGCAGCTCCATCAAGTACATCGACGCACCCTGTATCGGCAACACTGGTGTAGGTGGCTGCCTCGCACGTAAGTTTGTCGTCCCACACTCGAACAATCTGATCCACGCTAGTAACAACCACCCCCCGTGGGGAAATGCCACAAACACCGGTGATCGTCGACAGCGCAGCATCGGCCACAAATGCCAACAGTTCCCAATGAATATCGCCGCTCAACCGCGATAAGCCGAGGGCATTGTCGTCACCGCCGGTATAAAGCAATACTTCGTCTTCTCGTTGTTCGACATGCCAGTCCTTAATCCCGTTCTGGTGGATCTGTTGTCGGATAATCATCTCCGAGAGCTTTGTGTCCTCCATCTTCCAAACGGCAATGTGGCCATCAGTGGCGGCGATCATAAGGTATGGCAGACCAAGCTTGATGAATTGGACATTAAGAATGCAACAAGACCGGTAGTACACCAGCGATTCTAACGTGAACGTCTTGTTTGTGGCGTCAAATGTCCAAACCTTAATGTTAGAGTCAGAATAAACTGTAGAAATTAAGAACCGATTGTCCCCGAGGTCGACCAGGTCAAAATCCATAATCCGCAAATCGGGAATGTCTGCGGCCGGCGGAAGCCTGACCCACTCCTTTACCATTACCACCGGGCCTCGGTGGTCGAGTTTCCACACAATAAACTCTTCGTTGGCCGCCAGCGATGCCACAAAGTCGTCGCCAAGGAATTTACACCGCTGTAACCCTGAAACGTGGTTGTTCATTGTCCACTGGTCAATGATGTCACCATTAAACCGCAGGAACTTGACTGTGGCATCCTCCGAGGCCGTCACCACCACCCCAGCGGTTTTATTAATTGCCACATCCCGAATTTCTCTCCCGTGTGTGCCTCTGTGTAATAACCCAGAACCTCTAGGTGTAAATTGCCGGACGTAAACGGTTGATTTGTTCACAAACACGAATTGCCAACTGGAACCACACTTGTAGATACTCCACTTCCGGTGGACACCACCACATTGATGAGCCATAAGTTCACAATGGGAGGTTTCATCCCAGATATAAAAGTATTGCGATTTGAACCCATAAAGAATAAGGTGGTTGGTGTTGTTATCCCAGTAGCCCCCCTCGATAAAGCCTCTGCTGAGCTTGTTCTCGTGAATGATCTCCAAACCCGAGTTGATGCTGGCAACAAGATATACGCCATCCCTTACAGTAATCAATACGAGGTCACTGGGCATAGTAGAAATGCTGGTGATTGTGTCACCAGCGGCCACTTTTTTCTCCATCCACATTGTTGAGTCGTCTTTAAGCAGGTATGCCGCCAATGTAACCTTGCGACCACCAATTACAAGGGTATTACCCACTACCGCCATCGCCAGCACTGCGATATCGGGCTTGGTGAACTTGTGGATCGAATAAGCAGTGGCCAGGGTGAATTCTAAGACTGTCAACGGCACTGTGGGGTTGGGTACGTCCAAAGCAACATAATACTTGTCGTTGGCATAAGCCACAAACATGGCCACCACCTTATTAGCACCAACGACCCCTTCGACCTCCAATAACGCCTCTTCCTTTTCAATATCCACCACACACACGTCACCACCACGGGTAGAAACCACAACAGCACCAAAAGCTTCCATCGTTTCACAAAGACCAAAGTTGTAAAGTTTCTTTTGGTACGAATCGGATACCTTACACTCGCTAACGTGGTTGTCAGCAACTTTCATTACCCGGCCAACGTTGGTAACAGAAATCATACCCCCTTTGTACTGAGCATATTCTTTAAGAACCTCTCCGGGAGTTGGCGAAGGGTAGGCAGTTGTGATTCCAATAATCTCATCGATGTGGTGGAGACGGACCTTACCGTCAGCACCCCCAGAAACTACCATATTATCTTCCGCATCCATTGACCAGATATGTTTCCCTGAATGGACGTTTTCCAACACCTTAACCGATTCGAGTTCATCAGAGCCGGTATTCTTCCATACCCGAAGCGTACAGTCTTCACCAGCACTAACTAAGTAATCCTCCATGAATCTCAATCCCCAGATCCGAGACCCATGGCCCCATCCCAGACTAAGAAGGTTGCCTTGATCCTGGGTGAGGTCGTATAATTTGATCAGCCGGTCGTCGGAACACGAAATAAGCTGAGTTCCTTCGTCGTTAATTTGTACACCGAAAATCAGCCCCAAATGGTCTTTGAAGTGAAACAAAATCTTGTTAGTAGAAATATCCCACACAATCACCCCATCCATGACTGTACCAGCTGCCACTACCACGGCATTGCCGATTTTGGCAATCGAACCGGAGTAAAGAAGCGATTTTTCAAGGCAATGGCTGGTGGTAATGATTTTGCCGTCAATAACAGTGTACACAGTATTGTGTGAGTTTAAGAGAGCCACCTCGGTCTCCAGAAGATATTCCCCACAAATGATCCACTCATTGGCCAAATATTCCTTGGTGGTGAATGAAGTCGACACAAGCTCGGCAACGGTAGTAAATGCATATGATCTAGCACCAATAACAAGCACTTTTCCCCCTGGAGAAACACCAATGTGGTGGATTTTGTTTCTTTGAAATACTCGATGAGATGCCACAAGTTCTTGCGATGACGCATCAAACACCTTAAGAAAGGGGCCATAACCACATAGGATGTGGTTGCCGCTGATTTTCAAAGCAGTCACGGGACCATAGTGGTGGACAGGCTGAATCCGGGATTCATTTACCAGATTCATCGCGACCAATGCGAACGATGCTCAGTGCAAAATGGTGATAGGGCAGGAGGGGTAAAATTTGGGGAAGGAAATAACCGCTGTGGTAATTCAACATTATACATAAACGTCCTACTAATAGAAAAACTGTTATTTCATGTTTATTTCATGCTCATTTATTAAGTTAATTGTAATTAGTTTTACTAGTGCTAACACTCGGAACGATCGTGCCATCCCACATGGTTATGTTCATAGGTAGGCAACGTGCTCACATACTGAGCAGTATCTTGTGCTCGTCTCCGCCCCTCTACGTATTGCATCATTTCCAGGTACAGCTGAGGAATCACCAGGTAGTATTCGGTGGATTCCACTTTGGGGACAAAGAACGAAAAAATAAATGTACCTGCGTCCTTTACTTCGCCACCGTCTAACGGTTTCACCTGGGTGTCTACCTTCACTTGCACCACTGTACCTGGCTCGTTAAGGAACCGGTCAGGATTGTCGGAAATCCTGTTAGTGGCAGGCAACTTAAAGTCGAATGGAGAGTCGGTTACAATGGTTCCATGGTCGTGTAAATGTTCCGTGTAGATGACGTTTGCCTTCATAGAAAGGACGCACCCCACCGGCACCGGGTTCTTGAAATTGGTGGAGTCCAAAGACACAAATCTAGGAGGTGCCAGAGTAAAGTTTCCAGCACCAACATAGGCAAGCTCAAACAGCTGGCGCAAAAGATACCCTCCGAAAATCATGTACAGGTGACGATTACGATATTGAGGTTGCATCAAGATCGTCAGCAGCACTTCAGTATCCTTCATAAACTTTGTCAGCTTAGGAACAGGCTTTCCCAGTTCAATCATCTTCTTTGTCAGCCGCCACATGTTATTAATGAGCTTCAGTTCTTGCTCAGTCGGTTCGATCTCCTGTTGGATCTTTGCCGCCCACTTCTTCTTGGCATTGTGCAGTTCTGCTCGACGGTAATCAACCCAATCGCGTTCCAGAATTGGCAACAACCTGTTCACAGCAAACAGCTTATGAGTCTGGGGATCCCGGGCAACAAAGGTGAAATTGGCAGTCAAAAACACGTTTTCGGGAGTCAAGGTGTCTTCAGAGATCACGGAAGGGAGAGGACCGTCGTAAGCATACCCCTTGACTGTGATTTCCATCGACGACCGCCCCGTCCATGAGCAGTACCCAGCTAGGATGAAATTGTAATTGGAAATCTCGTCAACCTTCTTCACCATGTACACTCTATCCACACTGGCAGTGACATTCATCGGCTCGGCTGGCGAACAGTGGCGGTGGGCAATTCGCCCGGCAAGGGCATCCAAATCTTGGAAAAGTTGCCCTACTCGAAGCCGACCAAAAGCGTTGATATAAGCATCACAGAGCCATTTGTTATCTTTGAATGGAAGACTCACGTGGGTGAACAGGTCAGCACGGGTCTTTTCCTTGACATCGTAGGTCTTGGGATCGTTGAACAGGTAAGAATCAATTACTTTGCCTTGAGAAAGTTGCTTTTCTCTTTCTCGTAATGCCTCAATCCAAGTGGCTTTGGATGGATTCGCTGCCTCCTTAGCAGCAAGCACTTCTGCCATCAGCATAGGGAGAGGATTAATAAGATCTTTGGTTGTTGTGGATATAGCGGTGGTGTCGGCTGGTTTCTCCAGATTGGTCATCAGGGGTGTGTCCAGTTTACAAAGGCGGGCGGTGCTTGTGAATGACCTGAATGGTAATTTTATGGAATGGCGAATCATGATTGAAAAGGATGAGAATAGCGATCGCATTATATTTATGGAATTGGGCTGATTTATTATGTCAGTGCTGACTAAGAAATGTACCCGGTGCACCCCGGGGATGCTCGGGTGACTCACAGTCATCGCCAAGCCGTGCCACAATTAAATCCATTTGAGGGTGTTGGGTAAATACGATTGAGGGGAAAAGGAGGGGTGAGTATTTGGGGGTTCGGGTCTAGACCTTTTGGGCTGTGGTGGTTTCATGACGTGTAGGGTTGAAATGTATGTATCTTGGGTCTGACTTGGAGAAACTTCCGTTGACAAGGAAATTTCCCAACGAAAAACACGAGTCAAATATTGGGCTTTCGGTTATTTCCAGTTTGATAGTGTTTCGCAAAAGTTTTCTAATCTGTTCCTATATATAGTTTCCAATTCTATAACAGGTTTGTAAAACAACATACTCAATAAAATCACATTTAATCACTTGTAAATGAAATAACTACCTTATTCTCCTCTTGTTATTACAACTTATCAATATTAGGCACCGGTCCCAAAGGAGTAATACCATGAGGGTTGATAGCAGGGTGACTCTTGGTATAGTGCAATTTAATATGGTCAAAGTGAGTGGGCTCGTTAAACGCCACCAGATTCCAATACAATTCCCTTACCCATTGGTGAATATGAGGATAATGGGTCCGAATCATGCCAAGGTTACACTTGAAATGCTGCACATAAACCGGGTCAAACCTAATAATAGTGACAAATAATCTAATATCGGCTTCTGTCAAAGTATTTTCAATCAAATACTTTGAACCATTGGAATGTGCCAGTTGCAAGATCGCTTCCACCTTGTCAAGGTGTTTGAAAACATTGGCACACTCCTTGTCGTAAACCTCTTGCGTACTGGCAAACCCAGCTTTGTACACACCATTATTGATGTTGTCATACACCAAGTCGTTGATTTCATCAATCTTGGCCTGAAGCAGTTGAGGATACAAATTGATGTTTCTGTATTTTTCCTCGATCAAATCATCAAACACGGTGTTGAACATACGGAGAATTTCCAGCGATTCATTGTTTACAATAGTGTTGAGCTTCTTATCCCAAAGCACCGGCACCGTGAACCGGCCCTGATAGTCAGGGTTGGCCTTAAAATAAATTTCTCTGATTCTTGAAGCGCCATTGACAGTGTCTTCGGTACCGTAGTACTCACCTTTGCCTTCAGCAAGCTCGTCCTTAGTGGGGAATCTCCATCCCTTGCTGTCCATATGCCAGTGAACCACAGACACAGAAATGATTCCCGTAAGCCCCTTGAGAATCCGTCCAATCAACGTACGAGTGGCCCAAGGACAAGCATAGGAAACATACAAGTGGTACCGGTTAGCTTCAGGAGCAAACTTGCCACCTTTTTCGATGAAATCACGGAACGACGATGGAATTCGCTTGAAAGCTCCATCCTTTCCCGCAAACTTTTGGATGTTGGCTTGTACCTAATGGTTAGTATCACCAGAAACTTATACATGATCAATTGGCTTGGTTGTCAATCAATTGGATTAGTTGTCAATCAATTTGCTTGTTTGTCAATCAATTGCCGTTCGTTCTTACTTCAGATTTGTTGTCAGACATTATGCTTGCTAGGTTGCGTCGGTGCTCCCCCTTTATAGTAAAATCGTAAATTCGGCATAGTCAATTCTTAGTAATGCCTTGTACTGCATGCACGGCTACTGATGATGCTGTACGAAACAAGCTATATCTATTGTGTAAAAATAAGTAATAGGTGAAAAAGATAATATTTGTAATAAGTGGGCTTATTAATCATTGAAGATTTCAGTGTTTTCTTTGGGAGTTGCTTTTCGGAATTGTGTTGGCTCTTAGGTCACCTTCAAACAATAGTGCAAGCACCAGAAAGAAGGCTATGTTGTTTGATCTTTTGTGTTAGTATAGTCTTACTTTATTTCTACCCATATTCCCCTATTTTCTCCTTGTAATTACTCGACCTAATCACATCCAAATATCCCCAGTCTCCAATCAAAATACCAGTTTCTATTCAGCTATGTCTACAAAAATTCATCCAGTTAACCTCTGCCATGTTTTCCTAGCAAACTTCATATTCCCATAACCAGTACCCTCCTCACCTGTCAAGTCGCACCAGCTTCATCCCACGAGCCGCACGTTGTCTATGCCCGGAGAAGACAAAGACGATAAAAACGCGTACGCAGACAGCTTCTACGGGAACCTGCCAAAAGACACATCGCCACCTTCACCGGTTCCAGCACCCATTGGCGGCCAGATACCTGTTGCCCTTGTGGCAAGACTGGCAGTAGACGCTCAACATCCAAAAACCGACTTTCAATTCTCGATGGACAAGTTCGGGACAAACGACCCCTACCAAGGTCAAGGAAGCCGTCCTTACGCATGCACATACCCTGATTGCTCCTGGGCCTTCACCCGCCAGCTGGATTTGAGTCGTCACATCCGGTGCCATGGCACCCCCAAATTCAAGTGTCCGTTCTATGAACTCGACATGCCATGCCACCGGAACGGAGGGCTTTTCACCAGATTAGATGTATTGAAGCGTCATCTCCGACTAGTCCACTACGTCAAGGACCAGCAGGCGATTCTACCGGGGGAGGATGCTAAAACGAAAGATGCGGGGTGGTGCCGGCTGTGTAAAAAGATGTTTCCCAATTCTAAGGCATTCATTGATCATTGTTTTGATTGCGCACATCAGAATCGCCCCCGGCGGGCGGGAGAGGGGCCGCCCCTGCCACCATCATCTGATACCGCAGCTGCAGCAGTCCAAGCGGCCCAATTGGCCCAGGCGGCCCAGGCAGCAGCAGATGAGCTTCCGGCACCGGTGATACATGAAACCCCTACGCTGGCGGTTGATGACCAGTTGGCGGATATCGATCATAGTAAAAAGCGGAAGCGAGGAGACAACAAGAAGGAAAAGAAACGTGTGAAACAAAAGGTTGACGATTTTCACTAGGAGAAATGGGTGGTTATTGGGTAGGTGTAGTATTGATGAGGTTTATAGATTTTGATTGAACGAACATTGGTTAAAAAACAATAGAAATGATGATATCACCTAGTATTGAAAGCAACAATCAACCAGGTAGGAATTTAAATGATCAAGCAAATTTCAAATTGAAAATTTCCAATCATGTTCTGTGTGTTTACCTGGCTCAATTGTAGTGATTGATTTAAATTTGGCGTAACCTATTTGTGAGATAAGAGTTGCTTCACGACATATTTTACTTCTGCGTAACATGATTTAATCTTGTTTTGACGGGATAACAATAGATATCTAGGAATTGCATTCTCTCTTCGGAATTCACATGTTCCACCAGAATATTCTTCCTCGCAATCTAACCACCCTCATAAGGTAGCAAAATTAGGATTCATAGTCCACCAGTAACAGGGTGCGCCGTAGTAGTAGCGTGACAAAAGATCGCTACAGTTGGAAATAGCCATTTAAGTAATCCAATAAAAATTCGGGAGTATCCTATTTCTCAGGTATGTTGCTGGTTGTTCTAAATAAGCATTTACTTCGCCTAAATTATATGAACACTGCGTAACAAAATATAGCAAATTAGTAACTCCGAGCCCACGTTCCTCACCAAATCTCGCACAGTGCTTCTTGACCAAATCCATTCGACTAGACAGCACTCAGAAAGAGCCATTTCGTAAATTTACACAGATATAATCAATTCATTATTCACCTTGGTCTATCCATTACTACACGATTCTTCTCCCCCTGCCTCTACCATCACATCGATAATCGCGCAGCTGTCCAACCATGGTGTGGTATCGTGAAAAAGGCCAGCTCCAGCTTGGAGATGTTGCTCGTTTCCACATCACCCTCGATACATCCGTTCTACCCAAGCCAGTCCCTTCTACCATTTACCTAAGGCTCAAGAATACCGAACACTTGGGGTCAAGAGCAGTGCAGTTATTCCTGGGTCCGTTTACTTTCTACTGCCATTTGACTCCCTGTAATTATAACCATCGGGAGAAATATGATCAAGGGGACATAAAAGAAGTGAAATTCAAGTACCAGATCAATCCGGGAAAGCTGTTTAATGTGCGGCTTCAATTGAATGAAAATTCCGAGTTGCCGTCGCTGCCAGGGGTTTATCACTGGGATTTGGATATTATTCTGATGATCATTATTTCTAAACGGCCAACTGTTGGTTTTGATTTGGCCATTGGTGCTGATTATAAGCAATTGAAGCACGTTCAAGTGCATCCGCTAGCAATGGAACGGAAGCCAGAAGAAATGGGGGTGAAAAACCCATTAACAGTGGTAGTGGAAAGAACTGAAGATATCTGGCTGGCTCCACCCAAGCGGCATGACAATATTCATTTGGTTATTCTCACCCACGGTATTTTTCTGAATGTGCTGGGGGATATGCTTTATCTACGGGACCAGATTGTTGAAAATGCCACTGACAACGTTATGGTGAGAGGATATAATGGCAATCGGGGCAAGACCGAAAGGGGGGTGAAACGCCAAGGCGAGGGGGTGGGTCAGTATGTGCTTGGGCTCCTCGATGAAAATGAAGGAAAAATCACCAAACTTTCATTTGTGGGGCACTCTCTTGGTGGACTTACCCAGTTGTATGCTATCAAACATATTCTACTTACCCGAGGCCAGGATTTTTTTGATACCCGGGGGATTGAACTCGACAATCTTGTGTCGTTTGCCTCGCCGCTTTTGGGGATTTTAACCGAGGTGAATTTTGTCATTTCATGGTTTTTAGATTTGGGCACTCTAGGCAAAACCGGGCGGGATTTGACCCTCAGCAAGAGCATGATTGGTGAAGGTAACCATCGTCCTTTTTTGGAAAGACTACCTGATGAGCCATTGGAACATGCTCTCCGGTCTTTCAACCGAAGAACAGTGTATGCTAATGCTGTGAATGATGGCATTGTTCCCCTCCGGACGGCTGCCATTCTTTATCTTGACTATGGTGCGCTTGGTGACGTTACTAAAATCAAAGAGCACCAAAAGATTGGCTCGCCATTGGGCCCAGTAGTCACTAATAGTGAATTTGAGGTGGATGGCGTCCCTGAGGATGAACCATCGGAACAAGAGCCTCGGATCAGCCTTGTAACCTTGCACTCTCTGTCCCAGAAAGCAAAAGCCAAAAAGAATTTACGGATGATGGCGATATCTGGAAAAGGATTGGATCCGTCTTCAGATGATCTGCTGGATATCACTTCTGATATCACCTCCGAAGATGAACTGAGCGTGGAATATATTCTTCCCCCGCGGGCAAATCCAGTGGAACTGGCGCTTAATACTTTGATAAACCCTGTCCCTCTGGAAGAATTTGTCGTGGATCCCTCCCTGCGCGAGCCATGCATTTTCCATGACAAATACTACTGTTTCAACTCGGTGCCAGAAATCCCGGAATCACTGGGGTTTATGATGCGGGTGTTTGCAAACAAGGATTGGAAGTTGAAGAAGCAGGTAAAAATAGCTCTGAAGTATCACCAGCTGGGAATTAGCTGGCGAAAGGTGTTGGTAAATCTTCCACCGGATGCCCATAATAATATCGTGTGTAGACGGCGGTTTGCCAATGGTTATGGATGGGGGGTAGTGGACCATATGATTGATAATCTTTTTGTTGAGGATAAAGGTGGAATGAATGAAAGGGATAACAGTGACGCTGCTGTGCTTTCGACGTCCCCTCCAAAATTGTGATTGAATAATGATTGACGAATAAATAATGAAAGCTTTAGAAATTAAAGCAGCGAAACTAGAAAAATAGCAGCATCGAAACTAGTGAAAATCAACGCAGCAATAGTAGAGAAAGCCACAGCATCAAGAGAAGGGAAAATCATAGCTGCAAAACTAGAGAAAATCAATCCCCGATTGAGAAACAAGGTTCCCCGCCGACAAAAAGTATTGCGATTTTTGGCCAAAGTTTTCACTGATACTGGTGAAAAGCCTAGCCATGTACTTGTAATCGTAATGGTTGACGGCACTCTCCCTTTTGAGGTCGTATTGCACTCGTAATTTAATCGAAAGGTGTTAATCAAGTAAAAGCTCGATGATCATCTCGTAATGGAAACTCCCAAAGAAAAACATCTTGTTGTTTGTAGACGTACCATTTTAAGTTTTATGCTAGCTGGTTTAAGAAGCAATACCGTTTGTTCTAGGTCTTTTTTACTGTGGAAATTATAATCACCATTGCATTCTTAGACCTTCATATATTCAACTTACCAAATTATAATAAATATCATTTAAATCGATACATTAACATGCTTGGATTCATTCTTTTCGCCGTTTGTTACGCCAGTATTATACCGGTGATACTGTGGTCACAGGTCGAATACAACCCTGCCAACGCCTACGACTTCAATTCCTCGATTGTTGTTTACGAAAACCAATGGCTTGAATATAAGCTCATCAGTGCCAATTCTGTGGTATATGAATCACCGATGACAGGGTGTGTCAGCCTGGACATTCCTGCCACCGTTAGCTATTCCATGAACCAAGGTTGGAGCCGCAATATTGGGTTGGAAATGGCTGACTCCTGGAAGTGGTTTCGCTCCAAGCTCAAGGCCACCGTTTCCGCCGATTTGGGCCATTCATTCGGGGTGGCACTGTCCATCGAATGTGTGATCGCGCCGGGTGGTCGCGTCCAAGTGGTGGTAGTTCAAGAACTGGTCGATTATGAGTATCTGGTTCTGTTTGTCAGAAATGGATGGTCACGAGTGGGAAAACTGGCATTGCCTGGACGGCGGTATTTAGAGTGCCGTGATTATTGCCAGTAATCTATAGATTAATGAATATGCACCGGGCACTGTCCGTATCCCCGCTTATTAAACCAGTCCTTGATACACTTGTAGTGAAATACACATAAGCACTCCAATCGCCCCACCTTGTCGCCAGGTTCCAACTCTTCCAAGCAAATCACACATTCCGAATCAAGCGTCTTTTCCGTGGGAGTCGACGCCACCTGTTCATCAATCAGGTGATACTGCGGCAGTGGAATCGGTGGAATGTTGTACACCAAAATTTGACTGGTTCGTTCTGGACTCTTGGAAAAATCATAACCCGCTAGACAGTCTCGAATATGCAGTTCCTTAAAATCGTCTAAATCAAGAGGCCCCGTCTGGTCGCAAAGCACTCTCAAGTTTTTCCCACATACTGGGCATAGGTTCTCGCTATCCTCTACGCGAGTGGGGATAGACAGCGCCACCAGCGCCGGTGCCATCAGGGTATTACCCACCCGGTCAAGTTCAAGCTTACATCTATCACAGGTGCGGTACCTATCCCACTCCTGGGATGACATCGGTCCCGTCAGCGTGGCCACCAGAACCGAGCTTGGGTATGACATCCAATGGCACAGGCAATCATGGCACACCACCCGGCCACAACACCGGCAGTGGTGGCGGCGAAACATAAATGTAAACAGTTGCTGACAAAGAGTACAATTGGCGGCGGAACCGTCTGCTTGCCACTGTGGAGTCAGCATGGTCACGAACTAGGATCGCACGATAATAGATAAGGAAATTGGGGGGGATGCGAGTCATGTGATGTCGACAACTTGGTTACAGAATGTTTGTTTTTAGCTGTTGGTATTATCTAGCATTGTTTGGGGATATATACGGGCTGTTGACGAGCTCGTGAGGGCCCAAGGGGGGGGTGTGGAGACATATGGGTTAAGCAACGCTATGCCAAACATTCAGACAATACACACCAATATAGCCACACTAGTAAATTACTTATATCAGAAAAATTCCTCTATAAACATCCACCTACACCTCTCTAACAAGCTCATATATCATATCTAACTATCTATTCTTGAAAAGCTTCGGCCAAGAACGCTTGTTCTTCGGCAGCGTGCATCTTCTTGTTACCAGCGGCAACCGAAGCCGAGGGGTCTCTCCCGGCGTATCTGAAACTCAAGTCCTTGTGGGTGGCAGTGTTTTCCAAAGTCACCGCCAATCTGGGGGCAACAAAGGCGTAGGCACCCATGTTCAAGGGTTCTTCTTGACACCACACCAAGTCGGTGACGTTAGGGAACGAGTCCAACGAGTCTCTCAATTGGGCAAAAGGGAAGGGGTGTAATTGCTCGACTCTGACAATGGCAGTGTTCTTGTCAGCAATGGATTCCCGCTTCTTGGTCAAAGCAGTGAACACTTGACCAGAGCACAACACCACCCGCTTGATTTCTTCCTTGGGGGCAATAGTGGTACCCAATTCAGGGTCTTCAAGCAAAGCTTCGAACTTGGATTCGCCAGTGAATTCGGAAAGGTTGGATCTAGCCAAGGGGTGTCTTAACAACGACTTGGAGAAGAAGAGAACCAAAGGCTTTCTGAATTGACGGTGCATTTGTCTTCTCAACAAATGGAAAATGTTGGCAGGCGAAGTGGGGTACACCACTTGCATGTTACAGTCTTGGTGTTGACGTTGCAACTTTTCTTCCGAAGGGAAGTACCGTTGGTCTTCGTTACACATTTGCAAGTACCGTTCCAATCTACCGGAAGAGTGTTCAGGACCTTGACCGTCGTAACCGTGGGGCAACGACAACACAATCCCCGATCTTTGCTTCCACTTAGATTCGGCACCCGAGATGAATTGATCAATAATGACTTGGGCGGTGTTGGCAAAGTCACCGAATTGGGCTTCCCATTGCACGAGGGCATCGGGCGAGGTCAACGAGTAACCGTATTCGAAACCCATCACCCCGTATTCAGAAAGCGACGAGTTGGAAATGTCAAACGCCCCTTGGTCTTCAGAAAGGTTGGCAAGAGGAGTCCAGGTCTTTTCCAGGTGTTGGTCGTGCAAAACGGCGTGTCTTTGCGAGAAAGTACCTCTTTCCACATCTTGACCCGAGACTCTCACGTGGTAGCCTTCAAGAGCCAACGAACCAAAGGCGAGGGCTTCACCAGTGGACCAGTCGATCCCTTCGCCGGTTTCCACCGACTTCTTTCTTTGGTTGAGAATTCTCTTCAAGTTCCGGTGCACTTCGAAACCTTCGGGCACTTCGGCGGTGGCAGCACCAACCTTCTTCAAGATTTCTTCGTCAACGGCAGTGGGCAAGTGGGGCAACACTTCGGTGGCCAATTCCTTGGGCGACTTAAAGTCTTCCCAGGGGGCGGTCAACCATTCTCTGGTGGTGGGCTTGTAGTCCTTGGCACTGTTGAACGATTCTTCCAATTGGTTCCACACCCATTGCTTGTGTTCGTCGATGTCTTCCTTGGTGAAAGTACCTTCTTCCAACAATTGCTTGGTGTAGTGGTCAATCAAAGGCTTCTTCTTGGCAATCCGGTCGTACATCAAAGGTTGGGTGAAAGCAGGTTGATCGGTTTCGTTGTGACCGTGCTTTCTGTAACCCACCAAATCGATGATGACATCGGAACCCCACTTGGCTCTCCATTCGGCGGCCAAGTTGAACACAAACACGGTGGCTTCGACGTCGTCAGCGTTCACGTGGAAGATAGGCGCGTTGATACCCTTAGCAATGTCCGAGGGGTAGAGGGTGGACCGCGCGAATCTGGGGTCGGTGGTAAACCCGATTTGGTTGTTTACAATAATATGAATAGTACCACCGGTGGAGTATGCAGGCAAGTGTTGCATACCAATGGTTTCGTAAACGACACCTTGACCGGCGAAAGCAGCGTCCCCGTGCATCAAGATGGGCATGGCCTTGGCAAAGGTACCCACGTCGTTCTTGTAATGTTGGATGGCCCGGGTCTTACCAAGAACCACCCCATCTTCGGCTTCCAAGTGCGAGGGGTTGGCCACCAACGAAAGGTTGACGGTCTTACCCGAGGTGGTGGGACGTTGGTAGTTCATACCCAAGTGATACTTGACGTCACCAGAACCGGTGTCGTCGGGGGTAGTGGAGCCAGTGAATTCGGCAAAGATCGATTCGTTGGGCTTTCTGACAACGTTGGACAACATGTTCAATCTACCTCTGTGGGGCATACCAATAACAACGTCTTCAACGCCGAATTCAACCGAGGTGTCGATCAAAGCCTTGGTACCGGGGATAACAGCTTCGGCACCTTCCAAACCAAACCGCTTGTCGTTGGGGAACTTAGTGGAAAGGAACAGCTCGAACGAGCACGACCAGATCACCCGGTCGAGGATTTGCCGCTTTTGGTCAGGGGTGAACTTGTAAGGTTGGGGGATTTCAATCCGTTCTCTCAACCAGTCACATTGTTCTTTGGAGGGAATGTGGACGTATTCCACCCCGTACAGCGAGCAGTACAATCTTTCACAGGAGTCAATGATTTCTTGAAGAGTCATCGACTTCTTGCCTTGTTCGGCAAATCTGGGGAGAATACCGGGGCCAAGAGCAATTTGCTTTTGGAGGTCGGCAGGGGAGAAGTTGTAGAATTCCAAGGTCAATTCCTTGGGGATGTTGGCGTTGGCACCGAAGGAAATGTCCAACGGGTCAATCTTGGCCTTTTGGTGACCTCTAACTTGGTAAGCACGCACCAACAATTGCACCTTCAAGTGGGTGACAACGTCTTCCAGCATGGTGGCATCTTGGCCGGGTTGGAAAGAGGCAGCGCCACCAGCAACGGTGGGCACAAGGGTGGGTGGAGCTTGGAAAGCTTGGCCGGGGGCAACCTTACCCGATTCCATGTTCTTAAAGTAGGCATTCCACGACACGTGCACCAGCGACGGGTCCTTTCTCCACTGGGCGTACATTTCATCAATATAGTTACCATTGTTGGTAAGCAAAAACGAGTCGTTGGTAGAAATCGACCGCAACAGGGTATGCTGAGCCCGTAACACCTTGGCCCGGGGCACAGCTGTTCTCAACGCTCTGATCATGGTGGTTGAATTTTCTCGTTTTTTCGCGAATGGGTTCTTTTATAGGTGATTGGCGCGCGGGTTTGCCCGATGGATGGGGGGAAGGGGAGACGTTGATATCGAAATTTACCGAGAGAGACGATGCCGGAGTTTACGTAGGTGGAGTTTTTGGGGGCGAAAAACCGCAGTCGTGGGGCAATTGGCCGTTTCCACAAGAGATGGAGTGAAGTTTTTCCTGCAGATCCCGGGACACACATACATATGCCGGACCCCGGCCAATTAACGATGACGCTCCGGGAAAAGACTCATAGTCATTAACAAAAAATAAAGTAGCAAATAGTGATAAATGTAGCCCTAGGGGTACTCCGAGCAAGGTGTGAACACTGAACACCAAACTAGGTGCTATTTCCTTCTCCTCCCTCTCATCAATTAGTGCGTAATCAGGTCAATCTACGACCAAAGTTGCTGCCATAATCACTAAATAATCCCTCAGTGCGAATGAACAGGAAAAGTATAATACCATGAGCGGTGACAAATAAGGAAGGAGGACTCAGAGACATTTTGGGCCGGAGTTGACCCAACTTTTTGTACATGGCATGGCATTTCGCCTCCGACCGAAACCGAGGGGTATGATTGGCCAAAAAGTCCGGCAGTGCATGATTGTACCGGTTCGGATGAGGGGAACATAATTTGCTGGATGGGCAATAGAAATGAAAATGGGGGTGGTGTGTGGTTAGGGGTTGTTAATGGGGTTTCACCCCGTGTTAATTAAAGTATTTATTTGGTTTTGAGCGGTGGTGTTGTCATTTGTTCCGGAAATTGACGTGCTTACCCGGGAAAAACGTTTGTACGGCGAACGGTGGCGAGCGATACGGCGCAGAGCACGTTCGGGCGAGATATGGGGTGTAGCTAAGGGGGGGTTGTGCGTGACTAGTTATCATTTTCTTTTGTGTTGACAGTTGTTTGTCTGGCTTTGTCTGTGGGTGTTTGTTTTTGTACTTGATTAGGTCATCAGGGGTAAAGGTTGGTATCTGTCGAGTGAGACGAGTGTATAAGGTAATGAACGTTATAGAAGCAGCACAGTGTTGAATGGTTAGTTGTGGGTTGGAGTGTTTTAAATAGAATAATTGGATTTAGTGGGGGGCGCGTATTACAGGGAGTAATTGATTTGGAGAAACAACCCATTCTTAGGCAGGGGTGACAGCGATAGTACTGCTATTGCGTCCCTCCAATATGATAAGAATAGCATAGTTTGAATGGAGTAATATATGATGAAAATATCAGTTAGGGTAGAGAGCAATTTTTAGTTTTCAGGAAAATTTCCAAATATTGTAAAATATATTATTTTTAAAAATAGGTAGTGGTAGTTGTCTAAACTTTTCATACCTATATTACTTTACCTTGTAATGTATACACTTGTATTACAGCTAATGCAATAAACTTCGTATTTGGAATTTAGTCATTCAAGAGGCCAAATCTACCTGACAAGAGGGCAATTTTCGGACAGAAAAATTAATGCATAAAAAATGATTCATCTCCAAAAGTGGTCATCTAAGTCCAACAATCCCTACATAATCAATAGTCAAGCTAACGTGACATGCAACTTTCTTTTTCAATTAGTTGAACCGACTGTCATTAGTTGTTGTCTACTAATTTGTGAGCCGTTCTACAATCTAGTTCTGACCTTACCCCTGGCATTAGTGAGCCGTTGGAAGACTATAACCTTTAGAGAGGGGTAACGGCAGAGCGGGGCCACTAATTAGCCGTCCACAGCATTTCGCTCCCAATATTATCGAGATTTAAACCAGTTAAAGGCCTCCTTCTACGAAACAGATCATGCTAGAAAGGCAATACTAGTAAACGCTAAAGAAGAAACTGGCTTTTGAATATAGTAGCAAATCTGTAAAAAGCCTCGTTAGTTGAACAATCGGAAGCGATTCAACCTTCAGTGCGACATGTATTATTAAAATTCTTCATAGATACCCCAAAGAAAAATAAGGAAGCATGGAGGAAACTATCCACAGAAATTCCAATTACACAAACAACTAGTTGATCGTAAATTATTTGTTTCTCACCAGAATTTTATCTTTAAAATGACCTGAACCTATTGGTGTCAAACCTGGAAGCTAAAAATTCACAGGAAAATAGTCCATTTAGCTTATTTGTGTTTGCAGCGAAAATTTCTATATATTACTGCGCTACGACCGATAGTTTATAACATCTGGTGATACCCTAAAGTTTGGCAATATTGATTCCAAGTGTCGAGACTGGAAGTTTCCAATACATAAAACTAAATATTGCTAATATCACCCGAAAGTAAGAACGTCGTGTTCAATGGAAAAGCAATACATTATCAATTTTGTTTCCGTCATCCAACAGGAAAGATAGCTCATATTGAGATGATCTGTTCACATTGAAAGTGACTAGTTCTCCTTATTCTTTGGTTGTCCGTGGATGCAGAGTCGGCGAAATTTAAGCCGTACAAGCCAAACCTTATTTTTAAACATATACTATGATACCTTATCGTGGCGTGTACATACCAAAAATTGCAGCCAATTTTTTTTTTTTGATTTGAATTTACAAATACACAATTTCAAATAATCCAAAAAAAAAACTCCAGTCAGTAATATCTCTTGCCTTTTTAATTTTATTATTTTCAGGTCACGCATATGCCGTATTAGCCCTTTCATGTAGGGCTATGCAATATATCCAGCCTAGCCGTTTATATAAAGTACAAGCTTGCCCCGCAAAATCCATAATGTCAACTCAATCACTAACTGAAAAAGAGCACCAACATATGGAATCGAATGAAGAACCTCTTCCATCCTATGAAGCAGGACCAGAAAAATTATACAATGAAGTGGATGCAAAGCAGAACCCTCCTGGTTTCCACGACTACCAACATAAAGGAAAAGTTGTTGCCAAACGTGAAGAATTTAAAGAGGTAGATGTAAATTTTGATGCTGTATACACCATCAAACCTGGTTCAGTTTTTGATTACCAAGAAGTTATAATTGAAAGGTTGAATGATTGGACAGAAGTGTTAACTGGCATCGATTGTCTAAATAAATACAACATCCGCCATAAAGGTGAGATCGTTGGCTATATTGAAGAGAAGGGGGGGCTGTGGAAGGAGTGCCTTCACCGACAAATGTATCTCAAATATCGACTGTTTGTAATTGACTTTTTTGATGCCGATAAGAATCTTATCCTTCGTGCAACCAGACCTAAAGTTTGTTTCAACACCCTGAAAGTGAAGGTTTTTCTTCCCGGGACATCACGGGACGGTGAACTTGTATTTAAGCAGATTGGCTTTTGCAAGGAAAATTACCATTTATTAAAGCGGAAATATCAGCTTGGGTTAGGCAGTCTTGAAAACCCCCAACCTTTTGGTTACATGAATTCCAAATGCCTCGCCTTCAAGTTCCCCATCTTCTCTACTACTGCAAGTGGTGATGAAAAAGATACTGTGGTAGCTAAGATTACTCGGAAGTATATGGGAAAATGTGAATTATATTGGCTGGGTAATTTTTATGAATTAGACTTTGCAAGTCTTGGAACCGAGGAAAAAGCAGTTGTTCTAGGTTGCTTACTTCTGATCGACTTTGACTACTTTACCCGTGTACGTACGTCTTCATGATTTCTTTAATAAATGATAGTTAGCTCAATAACGCACACCTTGCCACTACATAAACAACAGTCTGGTTTTCCAAACCCTTAACTTCATTCTCCAACTAATTTGTAACACAACACTAGAACCTTATTTCACCAAAAAACGGCTATTAGGGTTCTATAGTGTAGCGGTTATCACTTTCGGTTCTGATCCGAACAACGCGAGTTCGAATCTCGCTAGGACCTTGGTTTTTGTGACCGAAATTATAGGTTGCTTTTTAACCACGCTCTATACACCTTATACAGCCACACACCCTAGAAAGTCTTTTCTGACTTACCTAATCAAGATTGTCAGAACAACAGAAAATTATCGTCTCCAAGTCGACCATTTTCAAGAGCTAACAGCTAAAAGCAATCCGCTTGTTACCTTGACGTGGCATATGGAATCTCTACACAATAGTACCACCAATCTCTGTTATCTATCCTGTGCCTTTCTTAACTATCGTTTCAACAGTTTTATCATCGCCTGATTATCTTGGCACATCTACCCGCGCTCATAATTTCCCGAATCAGGAAAGGGGTGATTCTTCCGCGATAACTCTATGATGTCATAACTATTGCTTCCCCTCCTCCGCTCCGGAGATTCGAAAACTGGCGCCGAAATAAACCACCGGTGACTATCACCCTCAAGAAACGATCCACTTAACCATGAAACTCTCCGCGGCTTCCCCTAATTCTGCCGATGTCCGGTATCGGTCGCACCACTGGTATGCCAACTGCAATAGAGAAGTTCGTGTTCGTAACCATCCTACACTAACTCGCGCCAACAACCCCAACCCATAACTAAATCTCTTCTATAACCACTTTCCGTTTCTTCCTTCCTTATGGACGTGTTAGTGCTGACCCCTTCCACGGGCCGAGTTTACGCCGTGGCCGTGGGTAGCACTCCTGGTCTGTGGTCGGCGCCAGTGGCTCCCTCCCCTCCCAATCACGTCACCCACCTCCTCATGGGCAATACCACCCAAGGGCATTGGCTCGCGGTGGTACGAGCGCAAGGCTTGATCCAATTGTACCTGCGCCATGCTGACGATTACGTGTTGTATAAGGAGTGGAAGAATGCGGTGGTGCGTCAACAAGACGTGATTGTCTCAGTGGGGTTTGTGGCAAACCGGTTTCTATACTCGTGTTCTGCTGACGGGAAACTAGTGGTGCGTGATTTGGTAAATGATGATGCCGACGAAAGCTGTCGGGTGTACCATGTTGCTTCACCGGTGCTGGCCGTTGATATAACGTACGATGGAAGCTTTACCGCGGCAGTGGCGGGCAAACAGAATGAGCTAGGTGTGTATCACTTTGGCTCTGGCGACACTGGCCAGGTAGTTAATTTGCGGCCCCGAGGGTCGTGGAGTGGCTACCATGAAGTGAATATGCTGAATGTCGATTTGCCAGGACGTTGGAGAGTGGGTGGTCTCATCAAGAATCCTCTTGTAGCTCAATGGCATGCGCTGACCGCGATCGAGGACTATTTGTACTTGTGTTCTCCGTTGGAAGAGGTGGCGTGTTGGATATCGTCGTTGGTAATGGTGGGAGATGGAAGAGTGGCTGCTGGAACTCAAATGGGGGAGTTTGTTATGTACAATTACGGCGGAGATCGCTGTCCTACCCATAGGGTGAAGATATCCCAGTTTAGCCTTGAATTGCGTCTTTGTGGGACAAGCCGCGATTTGGTATACTTTTCAGACAATATAGGGGTTGTGGGGGTGGTGGATATTAAGCGAATGGAGGTTATCCAGCGATTCGAGATTGCTACTGTGTTTGACGGTCCCATTGCCGATTGGCACGTATATGCCGGGGCACGACACCAACCGTGGTTCATGGTGGCTCTGGTCATGGACACCTCCATTGCTGTGCTTCAGTTTACTCTTTGGCTGAAGGTTCCCCAGGTGATGTGGCGTGTGATGGGAGAATCAGTGCTGACACTGATCTGTCCCATGGCCCCGGTGGCAATGGTATACGGCCGGTTACGGGCAATGTTTGACCTGGGAACGGAATCTCCTTGTAAGCCAACAAAGATCCTACCTCGTGTAACAAACGTTTCCATCACCATGGGCGTGGAAGATGACAGACAAACAGAGATCGCAAAACCGAAGAAATTGCGCCGTATGAGTGAGGACATTAATGATAGTTACGAATAATGACAGTCATGAAACTATACATGACAAGACGAACTTGTGGCGATGTGGGCAGTCTGCCAACTTGCCTTTTGAGAATGAATAAATGATCTGATGTATTTAAGTAAAATTTAAAATTACGAATGCTTGTCAATATTAAACATTCATACTGGAGATTCTGATATTAAAGATCCCAAAACCTTAAGTCTCTGCCTGCCATTGTCGTAGGTCTTGAATTTAGCAAACCATTTCTGGAATGCAAATCAATTGCATGGATGAGGGGTGTTTAAAATAGCCTCGTCATGCACTCCATCCCTGATTGGTGAACAGGAATTTAACTATTTTCTCCACGATATTTAGTAGATTAGCGGGGGTTTTATCAATGCTAATGTTGCGTGTGTTGTCCGCATAGACCAACGACAAAAGGCACGGTGAATTCCTTTTATTTTTATGTAGTTTGTATTGGTTTTCGTATTTTTTTTTTGACTAGCGTTCTTTAGCCTCAGCTGGCCATATTGGTTGGCTTTTAATCCAAAAGGGTTTGAGGTTTTGATCGTTATTAGGTTTGCAACTATGCGTAGCTGACATCTAATTTCATCTTCTCTTCGTTTCCTCACGCGCTGAAGACACGGAGATATGTAGATGTGTAGGTAACATTCAAACTTAATTTTCAACTTCACCTCTGATAATTTCGCGGTTACTGACCCGCAGTTGTCGGCAATTTATATCGATTCATTCGCTGATCAGTTCAGCCTTTATCGGTAGATACGATTCCGATGATATAATATCATATTCTAGACTGACCTTATTACACCTCCGTTGGCACTTATAGGTGTAGAATGGAAAATGGATACTTTATGTAGATACCTTGTGGATTATTTTAAGAATAGCATTAAACTCAGGAAACGGAATGTTGTGGTAAACCTTCTGAAAACTTACTCCAACATTCATACAAATAAAGTTCATAAAAACAAGCGGTATAAATAACATGCAACAAAACTACAAATTTTAAGCCCTGATATAAATTGTCAATCTCCCACCAGTAAGGGCTCCCGGGTTCAATTCCCCACCATTTCCTGCAGTTGTCTGCAACATCACCTGAGTTTTCCCCGCACTACGGTTTCTCTATTCTCTCTATATATCAATACACATGAGAAATAAAAAGTTCTTAATCACCTCTCGATAGCTCAGCTGGTAGAGCATGAGACTGTAAAGTTAAAGCCATCTCAGGGTCCCGTGTTCGACTCACGGTCGGGAGAATTTTTACCTTCTTTTTAAAAAAATTTATCAACAATATTTACCAAGTAATCTCCATCAAAGTCGTCTTCTCCAAAAGTGATGACTTCCACCCTTTCCCATTCTTTACTCACTTACTTATTCTCACTCGCCACGATCGGAGTAGTGAGTGCACTATGACAAGCATCACCCCTATTAAAGGTTTCACCAATACCCCAGTAACGAGAACTATAGTCATAGTGCTGACGGTGCTGGCGCTCTTGCTTTCCATCTTTGGCGTCAAATATCTTGTCCATTTCCTGTTAGACCCTCACCTTATCGAGTACTCCCAGTACTGGCGGGTGGCCACCTATCAATTGTCGGTGGTCAATGAAAGCGATTACCTACTAACCACGTTTTTATGGTTCTATTTTAAGGTGGTTGAACGGTTCTTCGGCTCCCGCAAGTATCTTTCGGTGGTGGCATTACTTTATCTAGTCAATGGCGTTGGTGGCTTTGCAGTGATGCTGGTAGGCCAATTGGCATTTTACATTATTAATTATCTGGTGCAAACGCTTATGCTACGAGGCTCCAGTCCTGATTTTCTGCCAACGATATTTAACGAAGTGACATCGGGGCCGTTGGGGGTCATGGCCCTGATATACGTCATCTACCTTAATTATATTCCCCCACTGTACCAATTTAAAGTGGTATTAACCAATGTTTGGGGCAGTGGTGATCGCAGTAAGCAGATCACGTTGACAAATATGTTTCCCGTGCACATCATCATGTTTTTGTTACTGGTGAACAATGGATTTAAGCTGATTCTACCGCTGGTAGTAGGATTAATTGTGGGAAAGTTGTTTGTGCATGGCTTGCTCATGGGGGAGACGTGGATGATGCCGCTGGCGGTGTTTTTGTTGTTTATCAATCCGGTAAAGGCATGGACCCGGCGCAGAGAGCCGGAAATTGTCCCGGCAACGGTAAATCCGGTAGTACTTCCCGAAGTAGAAGTGGATTCTCCGGAAGAAATTACAGAGGACGGCCGAGAACAAGAACAGGTGGAAATCCGGGCCGAAACACCGGTTCGACCATTGGGGACCCAGTTTTTGGAAACTTTTAGATAGCGTGATGTGGAGAACGGACCCATATTATGTTGTGAGCTTGAATTGTATCCAGAGTCTATAGATTCGCATCATTCTCTGCCTATGTTAGTATATATTCACAACTCCACTTCCTCCAGTCATGCGTCCAGTCCTCTTCCCCACCGGGTACTATGTGTGTTGCATCCGCCTCATCGCTTTTATTGGTATGGTCAATTTAGAAATAACTACATTTTGCCACGTCTTACCCATGTTGATTTTGCGCCCATCTCAATTTGAACCCAGAATTTACATATTTGTGATGTTACAAACGATACCTCGACTGATAGTAAGAAAGGTTGCTTATTCTATTTGGTGGAGATTATATAACAACTCAAACCACTGGCATGACTTTTGTAGAATAAAAATAGCAGAAAAAGTGACCAACCATGATGCAGATATAATCAATTTGGTTGGCTTGTTCTTGATGATGGCAATACACCCCGAGTTTGACCATTCTCTCGTTCGACAGAGGATTTGTCATCTCCAACATGGTCTTGACAGAGACTATAAACAGTACCTTCACAACCAAGTTTGCGCGATTCGTGAGTTTTTTATAGATGAATAAATATGCTGTCTACCAATTAGTAATATTTTCAACTTCTCCAAACACGGAGTTGCCGCCATTGTCAACATTCTTGACGTGAGCTTCCCAATCAAGGAACAACTCCACCTTGCCTGCGTTGTCATCATAATACTCAGGAAGTTTATCCACTAAGAAGTCACTGCACCAGCGGTTAATTTGCTCAAATTCCAACAAGAAGGCATCGTGTCCTTCCGGCAGATCTAACCGTTTTAATACTGCATTGGGAATGCTCTTCCCCAATAATTCTTGCTCGCCATAGGTGAAAAGACCATCCGAAGAAATACCAACCACCAAATGAGGTTGGGAAAGCGTACCAAGAAATCCGGGCAATGGGTCCTCGGCGTTGGCCTCGGTGTCAACATCAATGATCCCCCGAGTGATGTCATGGGTATCCAACTTTCTGGTAATAGAAATGTAGCAATTGGCATCAAACCGGCTGATGAATTTGTTCCCTTGGTACCGCAAGTACGACTGAGCAGTAAAGTAGGTTTGTGGTTTATCCAGGGTAGGAGAGGTTGGGGCACGATTACGGGCACCTTCATTGTGAATCAACCAGTTTTCTTCATCCTTGGTTCGAGGATAGCGGATCCCTGCTTCCACCTCTTGTTTTTGGCGTTCGACTGGCGAGTCCACCACCTTCGGTTGTTGATTGGGCAACTTGCGGCCAAATCTTGTTTCAAATGAATTACGAGACCGATAGGTCAAAAGAGCCGCCATTCTTGCTGCCGAGAGACCCGAATCTGGCTTCGATCCTTTGTTTTCGTAATAGTAACCATCGTCGTAGAACGGATCGGAAAAGATACATTGACGTTGAGTTTCGTTCCAGGAAATACACCACGCCAGTGCCCGGGCCAGTGTGGCAATTGCAATCACCAGCTTGACGTAATCGTCATTGCGGTAGGCGGCCAGGTATTCTAGAGCTAACATGCCCCCCATCGACCCCCCAATCACGGATGCGATCAGCTTAACCCCCAACGAATCCAAAATAAGGCGATGGATCCGAAGATCGTCTTTTACAGTAACAAGGGGGAACGAAGGACCATACGCCTTGCCGGTCCGGGGATCAATCAGCACGGGAGACACCAGACCATACGGCAGCCCCAAGAAGTTGATACAGACAATGAAAAATCTCAGGGGATCAAACGTTTTATTGGTACCCAACAATGGCCCCCACCAATCCTGGACGTCCAGAGACCCCGTCAAGGCGTGGCAAATGAGCAAGACGTTATCCCCATCTTTATTCAACCGCCCCCACGTTTTATAGGCCACAGGAAACTTTTCAAGCACCTCGCCACACTCAAGGGTAATTTTGGGAATTTCAACAATTGTTTGACCAGGAACCATCGCCGCAAATGGGTTGGTTGCCCGTTGTTCATCAGTAATATCTTTAAATGTAGTCATGGTTATCACTCCGGGAAATTCTCATGCACAATGCGAATGTGCAATTATGACAAGGATAAATCAGCAAAAATATCAATAGGATGATTATCGAATTGATGACTATTCGGTTGGGGTTTGTTGGAGTGTAAATTCGAGTTGGTTTTTCACTCGCGGACAATCGCAAGTTCACGTGTTGGTGAGTCAGCCATGGCTGCTATGAGCCATGTAGTGGTGTGGAAAGGATAGAGGGAGAGAAGAGGAAGGACGGTGCGAAGAGAAGGGAAGAGGGAAGGAAGGAGGTAAGGGTAGAGGGAAGGAAGGAGGTAAGGGTAGAGGGATTGAAATAAATAGGGGGGATTTGAGTGGATGGCATGGTGAGGAAAACGTGGTATCTGAATCTCCAGATTATAGTATAATGATTTTGTGGGGTATGGATCAGTGCTGGAAATAACGGGGTTTGTGTCAAGTGTAATGTGGCAATATACTTTAATTAACCGAAGAAATTATTAGTAACACTGAAATAATTGTGTTACTTTAGCAGGATCGGTCTTTTTTTCATTGAATTTGATTTACTAAATTTCGCATGTCTAATTAAAGTTGAAGAGATCCCACCATAAACCCTCGAGTTACATGGTAGTAGACTGCTTATTATAGTAAGAGAAAACTTCCCGTGTAAAGTTGGCCAGCAGGGGCCGCAAAACTATCCAAGGTGGAGAAAGATTAAAGTTTGATCCGAGTTTAGTTGCGTACGCCACAAACATTCTATTGGCATAAATGTTACACAACAACTCGGATTTCAGTGTTCTTGTGTAGTGTTCTTTTCTAAAACTCGATATCCTTCTTTGTTTGTTTCTCTTCAACCTCTTCTTCATCGACAGGAATGCCCCACGCCTCGATTTCAAACCGTTTTCGCCCATTCTTAAACGCCCACTCCGACCGCTGAACCACCATTTCTCCCTTTTCACTGATTACAGGAAGCTTTTCTACATGAACCAAACCATGGGTGATTCGTTGAGGTTCGGCCTTGTGAACTCGTTCGATCAATTGAGCCACGTCCTGGGCAAACGGCTCCAAATGCAAGCACCCATCAAACAAGTTTGTAATGATCGTAGGAATCAGAGTGGTTTGGTATAAATCAACCGGGATACTGGCAAGCACCAGCAAATTATCGCTAAATTCCCGGGTAAGCTGCCGAAGGAAATGAATAAATGGCACGACAAACGTCAATTCAGATGTGGAAGGAGGATAAACCGATGGGTTTAAAAACAACGGCACCACTATCCGCACCACAATATCGGGGTTTTGCTTAACCTTACTCCGAACCACCAGAGTGATTTGCGAACATAGCTGGGTAAATGGCCCAAGCTGAACAAAGGTAACATCGGGAGTAGTGGCCGCAGGCATCAACTTTTCTGTCAAATCAAACGTATGGCTATAGTTTTCGTAGGTTGTCAGCGATTGGGGCTCAGGAGACGACGATTTCTGATTAAGACCGTATCTCCAGGCAATCTTCATATTGGCATTGGATACTGAAACCTTCAGTTCATTTTCACTCACTCGCTGGCGTTGTCTCTCCTTCTTCAGACCTTTATACAACCCCGGAAGATCTGCGACCCACAGAGAATCAACGCCAATAATCACCAGATGGCAATTGATTTGCTTTGATTCAAGACGGTTATGAATCACCCCTTGGGATACAAATCCCCGCAAAAGGACCAGCAGAAAGTCTGTAGTGCCCAGTTCTTTGATAAGAAGCAGGGTACCAAGGGGGAGGCCATGATGACGAAGTAACTTGTCGACATCAGCCGAGCCGGTAGAAATCATTGGTTGTGAGGTGATGAGTGAAGGACGGACCCCAGGATTGGAAATTTTGGCCCGGGTGGCCCTGGTTGGAATAGCGCCAGTACGAGGGGGAATGGCGCCAGTACGAGGGGGAATGGGGCGAACAGGAGGAGCATCTCGGCCAGGAATTACAAGACCTCGAGCTGGGACTCGAGGATTAAGTGTAGGTGTATCAATGACCTCAGATCTCCTACGGAATGACATGGTGCGCGATGAGATATTGATGGTGGTTTCTACTAAATTGCGGTGGTGTATAAGTTGATGGCGATAGTAATCTATTAAAGTAAGAAAGACACTATTTACTGGCACTGGTTATGTGTACCCTTCATGTTCGGTATGAGGGCTGCTTCTCACTTAGACATGCCAAGAAGGTGGAGACATATTATCATCCACTAAATGCATTCCTACACTTCTTTTTAGTTCATAAATAACCAGGATAGGTAAATTCTTTTATCATCCACTAAATGGACTTCCTACTTCCGTTTCATGTTCATAGATGACCTGATTAAGTAAATTCTAACGTCACCTGACGCCCCCGACTTCCTCATTCGCACGCACTCACATTATCGCCACATGGGAGCTCTTGTTTCCATACCCCTAGCCGGTGCCTCCACACTTGCCTCCTGTTTCGGGGCTGCTGCTTGTCTGGCAGTATGTCTGCTGTTTGGCGGTACTTTCCAATCCCTGATTCTCACCAGAATCTCCTACGCGTTCATGTTACTTATCAACTCGGTGCTATCCTGGATCGCCCTACTGCCGTTTATCGTGCACAAGATTGAAAAGGCGACATTTGGGTTTATAAATATCCTGTGCGGGCTGGACGGAAGCCAGTGTATTTCATTTGCCCTGGTGTATCGAATTAATTGTGGGTTGGGCCTCCTTTACCTCATTTTAGCTGGTCTTCTTGTGGGGGTGCGTAGTACTACCAATCCCCGAGCCGAGATCCAGAATGGCATGTGGCGAATAAAGATTGTTGCCTGGATTGGGTTTATTTTGATGAACTTTTTTATGATTCCGGACCTGGTGTTTGTATTTTACGGTAACCATATTGCAATTGTCTTTTCCACCATATTCCTCGGCATTGGCCTAATCTTGTTGGTGGATTTTGCCCATGCTTGGGCTGAAGCATGTCTTGAAAAAATTGAAATGGAGGAGTTGACGGGGGAAGGCGACGCTCTGTTGTGGAAAAACTTGTTGATCGGTGGTACCATTTCTATGTACGTTGGTCTGATCATTCTCACTGGGTTGATGTATGCCTTCTTCTGTGGTGATGGCTGCCTGATGAACAAGACCGCCATTACCATCAATTTATTGTTTGCCATTGCCATATCAGTAATGCTGGTCAATCAAACGATCCAAGAACTGAATCCCCACGCTGGGTTGGCTCAGCTGTCGATGGTGGTATTCTACTGTAGTTATTTGGTAATTCTGGCGGTGGCCCTGGAGCCCGACGACAAGATGTGTAACCCATTGGTGCGGAGCAAAGGTACGAGAACGTTGCTGGTGGTGTTAGGTGCCATGTTTACTTTCTTGGCTATTGCTTACACCACCACCCGTGCCGCTACCAACTCGGCCTTCTCTCTGGGAGATGAAGAAGTGGCCACCCCGCGGCCGGTCCGAAACGAAATGCGGTACCAGGCAATCAAGCAGGCGGTCAATGAAGGACTGTTACCCGAGCTGGCTCTACACGAGGTGGACTTGTACACCGATGATATTGAAGAGGGAGATGAGGAAACCTACAGAGTCAAATACAACTACACGTTGTTCCATATTATCTTTTTCTTGGCCACCCAGTACGTGGCTACGTTGTTGACCATCAATGTCAAGCAGGATAGTTATGGGGACTTTGTTCCCGTGGGCCGCACTTATTTTGCCTCCTGGGTAAAGATTTGCTCTCTGTGGGTGTGCTACTTGTTATATGGGTGGTCATTGGTGGCTCCAGTCATCTGGCCAGAAAGATTTGGTGTTCAATTGTAGAGTAGGTGTTTATAAGTTTAGTAAGCACTACTGATCTAGAGTTTAACGTTTAGATAGACGATTCAAATGTATATCGCTGTACCTTGATGCGCTGGTGTTCTGACGAAATCCTGAATAACAGTCTAGCTTTATCCTGTTACATTTATCCGAAGGTCTCGCTTGCCATGTATCATGTCTAGACGTTTTTCCGATTCTTCCATCTCGCGCAGACTACCCCTCCGAATGTTCCCTATTGTCCGTCTTCGAGACCTCGAAAACGCCTTCCCGGATCTTGACATTTCAACCCTTCATACAAACTCCGAAACTCCCTATGCCGTTGCAGAGGCAACCCTTCTCCATTACTTTAACCTCCACATTAGTCTTAGTCGCAACCACTTATGCCCGCGGATTCCGAACCGCTTGGAGTATTTGGCGATAATGGAACTTCTAACGGAGCCAGTAGCAATGGCAAGCGATATACCTGATACTCTACTTGATATTGGCACCGGGTCCTCGTTAATCTTCCCCTTACTCCACCGCAACCGGAAATGGGTGGCCACGGAAGCGAACAAATCATCTTACGATTATGCCAAAACTCAAAGAGATAGAAATAGTCTTGGTATCGACCTAAAAAATACTAGTGCTTGGCCATCGGGTCATTACCGTTACGTGGTTTGTAACCCACCTTTTTATCATAACCTGGAAGATATTGCTCACAGACAGAAAATGAAAGCGACGCAAAAACCAACCCCACCATTGATTGCCCAAGATAACGAATTGTTTTACGATGGTGGCGAGGTTGAATTTGTCAAATGGATGATTGATGAGTCGAAAAACACCACCAACCATAAATACACCTGGTACTCAGCAATGATAGGCATTTATAGCGATCTAGCTCCCCTCATAGACTACCTCGAGCGATCCGGTATCACCAACCATGTGGTGGTTCCTCTACAGTTTGGAACTAAGCGCTGGATCTTGGCATGGGCATCCCATGAGATTTCCCCTCCACACATGGGGTTATCTTCTTGTGATACCCATCACATCCAAAAAAGGCTAATCAAGACTCTCGGGGCCGAGAATTTAAATTGCGGATTGCGGGTTTATGTAATTGCGCCTAGGCCATTCTGGTTGCGCAAATACCGACGTGCCAATGTCCCGCTGTCGCCGGGAAGAATCGTGGCCAGTGTAGACTCCGATCCAAAGCGAACCCAGGTATTCATCAATGAATCCTCGGTGGACAATGTCTCGATCAAAAATCTGCTCCAGCGACTTTTGCTATAATTGTTGTTGTGAGACAATTACGTGATTAGTGAGCATTGTTACACAACATTAAACTTATCTACCCCGAATACTGCATATTTATAAGGAGTTAACGCAGTTTAATAGAATTGCTCATCTATTGTGTTTAGCAAGTCGAGGAATGAGACAGGTAATTTTAGCTTCATGCCAAGAATCTGTCGTAAATCTTTGCTGTATATGCCGGTAATTTTCGGCGTATTCGGATGACATCACGCACTAACAAAAACACCTCAGAAGTGAGGGTTTTCTCCAGACGGTGGGGTGGGTATGGATTGCCGGTATGTCACAATAGCTTGGTCGCTTTGTCTATTTGTGGTATTGGCGAATGTCGGAAAGTACGCCTCCGTATATTGGCTTTGTGTTATTTTCCTGTAACATATGCACACTTGCCCGACTTTAATTGCGCAGATCACAGAGTATATAAGTAATGACTCTCATCAACGTCTTAGCATCATGACGAAGCCGGCATTTGTCCCCAAGAAGCTTTACAGAGCATATGAATTATACTACCATCATCTTCCTCATGAGGTGTTGACAAAGCCTGAACGGATTGCTCTTGATTTCTGTACATTGTTTGTTTTATTTATCATTGGCTACTATTTGAACAAGTTGGTGGTGATCCAGTTGGATCTGGTGATCAGAGCAAGAGTCGGGCCCCTGTTAATGGGCACTTCAGTGTTTTCGTCGATGTTGAGTACCCCCACCAACCATTGAGTAATCATGTATCCAAGTGGTTGAGCATGGTCCGTAATACTGAATATCGTATATCTAATAATTAATTAATGAATGGATGAGTTTAATCCCGAGTTTAGTTGTGAGCTGGTAATATAAGTTAGTTGATGGTTATGTGCAGTGCATAGTTCCGTCAAACAACGAGGCTTAAGACGGCGTGACCCCATGTCTAATCGAGTTAGGTACCAGCTATAAATAAGTAAACTTGGTTTCTGAACGGGTGAATATTAGAGTCTCAGAATTGTCGATATACCCTGGTCTACACTCTCTTTTCGTTTTGATCATGGGGATTGCTTTCTACTTTAGGGTTAGTAATGAAGTATACTTCCATTATGTAATAATACAGTGAAAATTACTAACCGAAACACAAAGACAACTTGTTTTTCAATGATCATTGCTTGTGTTTATTTTATTGTATCCGGTGCAAAATATCCCACAAAATATCCCACCTGCTTTTTATCAATTCCATTAACCAAATAAACCCCAATCATTAACCTTCACTGACTCCACCACCTTTACAAATTTACCATATGTTTCCGACTTTTGTACACTGTCGACATCGGGAGTGTCAGTTGGTACATTAAATGATATCAACAAATCAGTGGCAACCTTTTCGATTCGAACAAGTGCCAAAAGTGTCACCACGTACTTAGGTGCCCCTTCCTTGGTGGCATCCCTTCTTTGATTGCTAAAGTCAATTGCAGAAATCTTGGCTTCCACCGGTTTACCATCAACAACCACACTCGTAGGAACCGTCTGAATATACTCATTTTCAATGGGATTATCGGTAATATCACTAATATGGTGTTTCATCACCTCGTCATAGTTGTCGCCTTCCACTAGTTCAAGGAGATCAAAAATGAGAGACACATCCCAGAGGTCGGATGGGCCGGGAGAAAACATGAATACTTCTTGGGTGTCGGGTACCTCTCTAACTTGGGAAACATCGGTAGCGTCTTGTGGGATAATGGCCTCAAGGGCACCGCCATAGAGTGGTGCCATGTGCGTAACGTGAGATGATCAGAAGTGAGCAAGAAGTAATGCTGTCGATCACATAGGAAACCAAACGCTCTAAACATTCTAGGCAGTGTAAGAAAATAATGATTCTTTTTTTCAATTGAAAGGTTTTGTTTGAAAGAAGATCTCAATAATTTATTGGACATGAGTTTACCAGATTAAACAAGCAAAAGTAGATTGTGTGGCTAGATATAGAATTATTTTAGTCTTTGATTAGGTTTAATAATTCTGTGATTGTAATGTTTTATCTGCTTGAAGCGTCAGTTTAGGTAGCGATATTGATGTATCACTAAAGAACAGTTCCAGTCTTTAATCGATAACTAGTTCCCTAAATTTCTGTAGTCATCATTGAAGCACTACAAGCTAGCGCTGGCTGTTATTGTATGTTCGTACTAACATCCGTTTGTAAAAAACGCAATGATAATAGGTTTCTGACGTCGAATTGAGTCGGTGGTAGAATGATATGCCTTTATGGGTTTAAAAATTGATAGCTCAAATCATTCTAATGCTACTTTGGTAATCCAGGTTGGTGTTTCGGTCCGAAAATGGACCACCTTCTCTTAAACCCCCATCACTCTGTAATACACATGTTCGGCAATGGAATTCCAAGGCCTTCCATAACCACTTTCTCGTGATTTGAATGGAATTCTATGGCCTTCCATAACCATTTCCTGATAATTGCATGGAATTTCTGAAGGCTTCCTGTGACCCTTCTCTCACCTTCCATGCAGAGTTTCTAGAACATTCTGCAGGATCTTACACGAACTATATAATCACCTCAACTTTAAGTGGACTTTACTATATTACAAGCAAACAAATAAACATGACTAAAGCTGTTGGTATTGATTTGGGCACAACCTACTCCTGTGTGGCCCGGTTTGCAAATGACAGATGTGACATTATTGCTAATGATCAAGGGAACAGAACTACTCCCTCGTTCGTAGCGTTCAGTGACACCGAAAGATTGATTGGTGATGCTGCCAAGAACCAGGCAGCTATGAACCCTACTAACACCGTATTCGACGCTAAGCGGTTGATTGGTCGTAAATTCAGCGACCAGGAAGTAC